>JAOXYM010000007.1:13945586-13959936 GCA_028567055.1 Leptatherina wallacei | reverse complement strand
TTTGAAAAAAAAAAAAAAAAAAAAAAAAAAAAACTGCTACAACAATAATTTCCCTGTAAGAGGAATAAATAAAGTATATTTCATTTCATTTATTATGAATTTGTATTTATTTGGTGTTTTGTGATATTTTAGTCTTTTAATTTTTCCATGGTGAACATAATGTATCTTTTAATCATGCATTCCTAATTGTACTTTTTTTTCTATCAGTTGTGTGATTCAATCCTATATGTTCAAACCCTTTGATCAAAACTTTTTGCAGAATTGTTGAGACTGAAATCTTGGAGAACTACAAAAGGACCACTCATTTAAATATCTCTGTGAATGAGAAACTGGCAATTCACAAACTTTCTAATGGCTCTGAAATCTTCATAAAGCCAGCTGACGAAGGAGTTGCCATTATCCTACAGAATATGGATGACTATAAAAAAGAAGCCTATCGTCAGCTAAATAATATAGATTTCTATAGGAAATTAAAAGCTAATCCTACTCAAGAGTTTCAGAAGAATCTCTTAAGCCCTATTCTGACGGGGTTAGTTTTACCTAGGGACCACATGTAATTTGAAAATATTGCGGAGATTTTGAAGTAATAATTCCTCTGCAAGTTACCTACAATATTGTGCTGAACTCCGAGGTACAGTGACAATACGAATCCAATGCAAATAGACATCGCGGTGATTTGGTCAGAAATGGGCGGGATCTGATATGTGATTTGGTGGTATTTGTTTCCTGAACGCATTTTATTTCCGTTTTGGTGAAGAATGGAGGCTGCATTGGAGTGTTTGACAGCTTTTTGGGTCCCCAACCAGCAAGACCCTATCGGTCCATAACATATGAAGGCAAAAAGAAAAGGCTGAAAAGGAGCAACGTAGGGTACAAATGGTGGATCACTTCATACATTGTAATATGTGGTTAGAATATGTTACTGTATGTAGCCTACTGGGCAAGACTTCCTTTTGTACTAGCCACTTAAATTGATAGATGAAAATCCAAAAACAATTCATATAATTAAACAAACAATTTGGGTGGTTTCGAGGTTGTTTTGATCACGCAGAATGTTAAAAATGAAGGTTTACTCACCGTTCTTTTTTTATGGAGTCCCATGGCATAGCAAAAGCCACTGCTAGGGTTCACTGACAAGTGATCCCTAGTAAAACTAGGGCTTTAGAGGTTACTGACACTGACATGACTTTACAACAGAACTGGATTTCCAAGAGTGAACACGAGTTTTTGAATTGCAAACACCCTGCTACTCCTGTATTCTATATGCTACCTAAGATACATGTCAAGTTGTTTCTATTGCTTTGCAATTTTCCCAACTTGAAAGGGAGAGTGACATCAACTTTGAGTTTTGAACGGAATTCCACTCAAATGAATTAGTCCCAGTAAGCAATTATTTATTTTCCATCTTTCTTCCTCTTTTCTTTTATTTTAGTTTCAGCGAATAGAACAATGGAGTAAGCATTTACTTGCCATTTGTCAATAATCAGGTGAAAAACCTTCAAATAGAAACAAAAGAAACCTCAAATAACCAACTGTTCACATAATATTAAACAATACTCATATGTGAAATGCCATTTAAAATCCCAAAACAGCATACAAATATATAAATATCAAGTTAATTGGCTGATACTAAATTTCTGTAAAAAATACACCTAATGCAACCCCACAATAAATGTTTCCCTTCATTTTAACTGAATTTAGGCAATATTTCTGCACACTTACAGAATTACTTTTTTTCCCCTTCTCCTTCGAACAAGGTTTGACTCAACAATAGATAAAAGCCTGTTAACCTTAAGGGAAGGCCTAGCTAGTAACAATTCTCTTTTGGAGCCTTTATCAGACTGTTGATCATTTTATCAAGCCATATGTTTGTCCATCTTACATTAGGATTTTACTGATTTCATTAACAAAATCTCTGAAATTAATGACTTGTCTAAAGATACTTTATTGGTTACCTTGGATGTGGAAAGTTTGCATATTAATATATCCCATTATAAAGGCTTAGATGCTTTGAGTTTCTATTTACAAGACTGCACAGACCTTTCATACCAGCAAGTTTATTAATGAACTGGCCTCCATGGTTCTGAAATATAACTTTTTCTTTTGTAAGAGACTTCTATCTACAACTTAAGGGAACATCATGGGCTCCACCTTTGTTCCAGATTATGCTAACCCATATGTTTTTTCTCTGTCTTTTTTTGTTTTTTTTTACATACTTCTTCTTTTACATACTACATCTTCAATTCTGATGTCAATCCTTTTTTTAGTAAAATCCTCAAATGGTATAGATACTTGGATGATGTCTTCTGTTTATTTCATGGGGGTTATGATGAGTTAGCAGCATGCATTTATTTCTAAATGATTGTTGATTGTTGTTCTCATTAGAGAGTGACCAGTTACCTGTATCCTTCCTTGATATGTGGGGGAAATCTAATAATTGTAGCCTCACTACAACATTATACAAGAAACTAACACACTGTAACACTCTCCCTCTTGCAACTCGTGCTCACCTTCGAGCCCTTAAAAATGGTCTTCCTAAAAGTCAGTTTTACAGGTTGAGACAACTCAGCCATACTGATGGAGACTATATGGAGAAGAGCTTGGAGATATAGCAGCAATTCCAGGAAAGGGGTTATCCAACCAAATGTATAGAAGAGGCCTATCAGATTACATTATCCAAACCCAGATCTTTTGAAGAAAAGTGTGAAGAAAGAAAAGCAACAATCTGTGTCCCGTTTTCACTCAGGCTCATATAGTCAAAAACACCATTCTAAAGCACTGGCTTATCTTAACCAGTGATCCGGCTCTTAACGAACACTTCCAACCTACACCTCTCTTATAGAAGGGGACCTAACATGTGATAAATCGGTGAAGGCCAACATCCTGCCCCTTCCAAAACAGACACTTTTGGCACCAGTGTGGCAAGGACATTTTCAATGCGGGCAACTGACTTCAGACATCGCAGAAACAGAAAAAAATATTTAGTAAGAGGCACCATTATATTCAATAAAAAAAAATGTTATATATCTTCTATGATTATTCCCTAAAAATCTAACCAGTTACAAGGACTTCACAGTAGGCTTGGACAGAAATTCTATCGTCCGGTTTCAGAGACGGGGCTTATAGCCCCAGACTGAAATGCATGTTGTAGCTGACTTAACTAAAAGTCACTAAAAGACTTGTTTTGAATTAGTCCCAGTTTTGGCTTTTTTTGGATTGAACTAAACCAGTTCCAAGAGTAAGGATTAGGACTAAGACTAAGTAAATTCTTAAACTAATCCTTTAAAAGGGGACGGTTTAAGCAATGATCAAGAAGGACTTGCACTCAGAGGTGATTTTTCAGTTTAATAAGTGGTATTCAGTATTTGATTTCTGATTGCTTTTTATTTGATTGTAATTTTAATGTATAAAATAAAAACTGCGTGACTAAAGAGTAAGTTAACTGAGGCTCGTTATAAATGTAGTTTGTAGTCAGTGTAACACTGCAGGCGGACAAAAACCTTCATCCAAAACCTGCAGGTTTTTTATGTTTCTTGCTGCAGCACACCTGGATAGGATTAATGGGTCAACATGCTTGGGCAGTACTTGACAACATGTTAAGGAGGAGAGACGTTTTATTTGAAACAGGGAAACATTTGAAACCTGCAGGATTATGGCCCCAAGGACACCCCCTGGTGTGGTCATCATCACGTAGACCATCAAGACGTTGCTGTTCTCTGTTATTCCACACAGGAAGATTGTCAATTCACCAGTCAAGTTTTGTCATGGTGGTCCACCACCAGTATTAAACTGCTCTCTTTTGTATTTTTTAGTCTATAAAGGCAAGTATAATTTAATGGAAGTGATGTCATAGTATAAATATAAGAAGTGTGGAATAGATATTAGTGAATTACCTGAAGTTGTTGCAGTTTTTGTGGTTACATTTTCATTTGAGTTGTATTCACAGCTAGTTTTTTTTCTCAGTTGCAGTTTTATGGTTTTTCTATTTGATACAGTTTGTTTGAATAACAACTCTTCCCATATTTTTTCAATTACTTCTTTTTACGTCTGCCATTGTTTTATTTTCAGATTCACACTAGTATATGGTGTTTTTGACTCCATTCTGGGTGTTTCTATTATCACCAAGTTTACTTACCTTAATCCAGGACTCTGTAGTCTAACTACACTAAAACAACCTTAAACCAAGTTCAGGAAAATTATTTGAATATGCCGCCTCAACTAGTACAGAGCGCCTAGTAGCTCCTAGTCCTGGCTTACTCTAATGGTGCGTTCAGACCAAACGCGATTTCGGCGTCAAGGGTGTCAGGTTTACATGTTAAGTCTATGTGAAGGCGCATCTTGGGTCGTCGAGCCTTCTGACGGCACATTTTGAGCTTCTGGCGCTGCACGTTTTGAGATTTTGAGCGTCCGACGTAGCATCCAAGGTGGCGGACGCCAGAGTTGGAAAATCTGAACTTTTGCAAAACCAACATTAGGCTACTGTCATTGCCTCCTTTATTTGAAAAACAATTTAGCCCAGCAGCACCACGACAAACAGACAGCTCCTCCTGTTACCAGCTGTTGGACATATGAACACAAGTTTCACAACACTGAGCTGGCTGCTGTTGCTAGCATAAAACTAACTTAACATTCTTTTATTGTTATACGTGGGTCTCGCTGCAAACACAGCTTAGTCACATATTGCAGCAATCTTGGGGACCCTATGGTACAGTGCAACTTAGAAATATGCCCCCATTGTTATATTTTTGTTATCATATCATGAAGCCGGAGGGGAAAGTGAAAATATGCATGTGTATTTTATTTCAGACTGGATAATTAACCTGAGCCTGTCTTGTAGTTGTCATTACAATGCCAAATGGGAATTATGAAAAACTGCACAAGTTATTGTCTGCCTCTGTCACCCTTAGGCTGCAAAAAAGGTTTACTTTTCACAAGAAAAGATTTTTCATACTTGGAACATGACAGTCCTTAATTAATGATGAGGTTAAAGATGGAGAATCAGAAAGCAAATCAAATGCTTGCATAGTTTATCAGGTGAAGATATTGCAAAGAAAGAAACACTATCATATCCTATTATTGTTGTAGAGATAGTTTCAGGGATAACTGTGCTGGCTTTATCACAGGCACTCATTAAGTGCAACAGCATGATGCATAAACTAGGAAAATAAACTAATAAATATTGTGATGAAGTGTCACAGTTTGTCTCCAGCATTTTAAAGGTGGGCTACTTATCAACAATCAATCTGCAGAGGAAACTAAAATGACAAAAAAACAAAAAACAAACATTAGCACATCTAACCAATATATTTGCAGCTCATTGTGACACCAATGTGTCAACCATGTAACTGAAAACAATATGCAACTCAACAGATTTATAATTATTCCATCTCAAAATCAAAATCTGCTAAAAATGACTGTAGAATAAATGTCTGATGATAAATGGAAAGTTTAGCTTCCGGAAATATCATACTGATGATAAAGGCATACAATTTTGGGGCATTGAATTTGGCCTCTCAGTTAAAAGAAAATAAAACAAACAAAAACATTCAAATTTTCTTTCTATTTTCCCTTAGAATAATGCTATATCTCAGTGTCTTTATCAGATGGTAGTTTTTTCAGTATACCTTCTTAAAATTAATGTAATTTTATGCAGTAGTTTTTCTTGAGCCAGCTTGCAGTTTAGTTTATGTGGTTTCAGCTGTGAGGATATTTTCAAGCTTTCAGCCTCCAATGGCTTTTTAAAAAAAGTGGGATTAAATTTGATTTTATAACCTCACGCATATCCATGTTCTTAGATGAATGACCATTATTTACATGTAAATGAACAAGACAAAGATCATAGCTCTTTGCTTAATGTATTGCGCTACAAACACTTAAAAGCACCCTGCCAAAGTGGGAAGGCTTAGAGTACTGTCAGGTAACTACAGAGCAATTCAGTGTTCTCTGCAGAGGTAACCATTTCCTCTTGTGGAAGATAAAAGGATGATGGATTATTTGATATGTCAATTTATTTACTAGGAGGTGGTTATGTGGCTATGCAAACAGGAGGGAGTCATTTTCTCCACAGCAGGAGCCTCTCGTTGCACAGAGACCACCAGAAACCATGAGCAGCGTATGCCTTCATTAGCGAGTGCATGCCTGTGTTGGACCATCATTCGCTTTTACTTCAGGGCATGTCATGGATGAATGGTGCAAGCTTTAAATCAGGCTGTTGATACATGTTGCAGAAGAATAATGGTGTGTCAATTTATTGTGGTTGATATAAAATAGGTTATTTTTATGCAGAGGAGTGCACACTGTTTTTAGGTGTTTTTTTTTTACAAGCTGCACCGTGAGTCTGTGATTAAGGAGGTGTGAGACCATAAACTTTTACAGCTCAGGAATAATTGCCGGCAGTTTTAGTAATATGACATCTCTCCAAAGGGGTCTAAAGTGTAAACTGGACCACAGAGTAAACCTGACATAAACAATGTCACGGCAAAAAGCTTTGTGATTGGTTTCTCTGACATTTTGGTACAAATCATGTAACGCATAAAACCTTCTTTAATGTGAGCTGTAAATAATTTATGACATGCTGTTTATTTGTTTGGATACTTATTGTTTACTTAATTTAGACAATATTTGCTATAACCAGTAAAGAGCTGCCTTCTAAATAGATGTGAATGGAATGCATCAGTATACTACATTGTGGTGAAGACTGAGCATCACTGTTGAGCATCCCTGTTGAATCTTTCAAGATAATCATGCTTTTCCTCTGCAAAAAATGATGGGAAACAAATCCCTAAAAATAACTCACAATCCTCAAAATTCCCTGTGCTTCAAACACACACACACACAATAAAAACATTTTCAAATCCTGAATTACATATATGGCTGCACGGTGGTGTAATGGTTAGCGCCGCAGTCTTACAGCAAGAAGGTCGCTGGTTTGAGCCTCGGCTGGGGAGGGGTTGGAACGTGCTGTTCAGTGTGGATGTGTGGGTTCTCTCTGGGCTTCTTCCCACAGTCCAAAGACATGCATGATAGCTTAGTTGGTCACTCTAAATTCTCCATAGTGGTGAGTGTGAATGGTTGTTTGTCTGCGATAGACTGGTGACCTGTCCAGCGTGTACCCTGCCAATTGCTAGGATAGGATCCAACCCCCTGTGATCCTGAATTGGACTAATACAGAAAATGAATGAATTAAATATTTGCTTTCTGGAATCTTTGAAAAATGTGGCATTTGTGTAGATATAAAAAACATTCTTTTGTCACTGAATGTTTGGGACATTTTTTAAGTAAATCAAACATCAATTTAAGCTGCGTATGCTGTCTTTATGATTAAAAAATGAAGAGGAAGTTTACACTGCTTGGATTGTTGAAACTTTTGATGTAATGTTTTCTGCGTCACAAATAATAAATCTTAACACCACTCTTGGTTTCCGCACTGAAGAAGGTCTTGAAATGTAGGACTGGCAGAATAACGTGAAAAAAATCTAATCAGGTAAATGGCTGTGGGCCTTTAATCACACAGTTACATAAAACAAATGTGACAAGTCCGCAATTAAACCACAGGAAACATGATTAACAGGTTGATTGAACTCACTCAAGACACATGACATGTCAGCCTAAGCAGTCATCGGCAGTAAACGGGGCTTCTCTGTGACAAGTGCAACAAAGTAGACAAGTTGATTACAGCAATTCAAAGCTTCAACACAAAATGCATGAACACTGGGAAGCAAACCATTCAAAGCTGCTGCGTGCAGAATGATGGCGCCCGTGGTTAGCACATAAGTGTCTTTGAAGCAGTTATTTGAATTTCCTCCATAAAGGGTTTCTTTGTGCCTAGTCTAGAAAAGCTGTTCAAAGTATGCAGTGTTCTGAAATGACGAACAGCAAGAATGTGACTATAAATGCCAGAACAGCTCAGCTGACAGCTTGAAAACAAACATTTTTCTGTCTTTTGTGCCGTTTAATGTGGTTTAGAAATTAAATAAACATTTTAGACAATGTTTTCCTAATGAAAGCATTTTTTTTCTATTTTGGTTCACAGACCGACTCTACTGTTTGTTTCTTTTGAGGCATATAAAGATGTTATTTAAGTTTTCAAAACTTAGTGTTATTGCTGTTTCAAAGGAATAGCAGAAACTTGACAGCTCAAGAAAGGCCTGAGAGATGTTGATAGCAACTCTGTAATCATTGCTTTTTCTAAACAACTCTTTTAATTTTATTTCTGAAATTTAATATGCCACTAAAACCTCTGAGTTTATGTACTCTGTAGTTTACAGGAAAAGCTTGAAGTCTTTGCATAGTGTTTGTAACTTACAGTTGGTTCCCCCCCCAACATTTTATCTGTAATCTCTCATCCCACAGAATTGGTAAGGTATTCCTAGCTAGCTGAAAAATGCATGTTTAAAAAATTTCCACAAAGCGCTTTCCACAAAGAAAAAAGTAATAGCAGCATAAGATATTTAAGAATACTTCCTTTGTTAATTTGCAGACTGATATAAATTCAGTGGATAACAATTCAACGTTTGCCAATATCCTAAATTTTGCCACAGTACAATTTTGATTGGATTAAATTCTGGAGCCAGCGATCAATATTAGACAATCACTTTCATTCATATTGAATCATAAAAAGCAACAAAAATATCATTTGATACTTTTATTCCTGAGCTCAGGCATTTAAATGAAAAACAATCTGTTCTTCTAACAAAGAAAGACTAATAATAAACAAGGTCATCATTTTCATAAAATAGACTTTATTGAAAGGGCCTATGCATTAGAGCAGGGGGTGCCAAAGTCCGGTCCTCGAGAGCTACTATCCTGCAACTTTTAGATGCATCTCTTCTCCAACACACCTGAATCAAATGGCTGAATTCCCTCATCCACATGTCATTCAGCTCTGCAGAGGCCTGGTAACAAGCCATTCATTTGATTCAGGTGTTGGAGAAGAGAGAGAGAGAGAGAGAGTATTTAAAAGTTGCAGGATAGCTCTCAAGGACTGGACTTGGGCACCCCTGCAGTAGAGTCTCCCTGTATAAAAGTATCCACTACACAACTATACACATGTATGTTTAAAAAAAAATAAAAATTTACATATGAATCCCTGATGAAACAAAACAAATATAAACAGTGTCACACGTTGTTGGTGTATGATCCTCACCAGTACTTTGACGACAGCTCACTGACTTAGACAGTTAAGCTTTTAATGAAATATTTGGAAAAGTCAAGTATGACCTTCTTTGTTCTTCTTTGAGAGGTTTTCCTTTAAAAAGAATCAACTGAACAACATGCCCAGGAGGCAAAACACTGTCCTGAATGGACAATGTCACCTGCAGTGCTAAATGCACCCTTTAAAGGTACACTAGTATCAGGAGGTTCCATGGGAGGAGATGCAGAGTAATGTTTTCCAGGCTTTCCAGCAGAGAAGGTTCAGTCTGGGGACTTGCACCATATTAACACATTACATCACCAGGGGCAAATATGTAATGTCCTTATTTTTAATAACTTTGTCTTCGGCCGGCTCTCTGGAGGTTTTGGCAGTCTGGTTAGATCCCACAGTGCAGAATTAGTCACCAAAGAGATTCTGAAGTGCCTTTGACTTCCTGCTCATTTCAGAAGACAAAACATTTCTTGCACTGTTCAAACACTAGTAAGATAACCATTCATTTACATTCACCTTCTTATTCAGCTTATTTTCTTAAAACTTTTCATAAAAAGGATTATTACACACACCTCCTTCAGTGGCTTGACCTTGGGATGGTGCAGGGTTATCATCAAAGAGCTCCTTGAACAGGCCAACCGCTGTTTGGTTAACAGTTGAGTGAGTTCTCAACCCCTGTTACTGTTTTGTAGATAGTAAAATAAAACCACACACACAGAAGCACATGAGAAGTTTAGTATTTCAACACAAAAGGAAACAATGAAAATATTATTCATAATATTCCTCTCACTGATGATAACCCTGTTAACATTTCTAAACATTACAAATATACACATTTTTTTTATGTTAAATGACTTTCTGGTCCCCCAGTTTTGCAGCCTCACTTATGAGATGCTGGAAAGTTGTGTCTCTCTCCTTCTCAGTCAGAAATAGCTGCTTCTTGAACATGACATCTAAGGCAGATGCTGTATGGAAGACTTCCTACATGTCCACATACTGTCACACTACGCTGTCCATGCTCCCTGGTCATAATCTTCATCATCTCTCTCACTAAAGGAGAGTCTTCCTTTGAGATTCTGAAATGCTCCAACAACTTAGCTTTCATTGGAGCAATGACAGGCACAGTCGGCAGGTATTCCTCACACATTATGGTGCCAGCAGTTTTCATTGATCCAAGCAGCTCAACCAAATCTTTGGCTGCAGTGATGTCACTTTCCTTGTATGTGTTAATGTCATCATTGGCACCTTTTTCTCAGTTTTTTGTCCAGGAGTGTAGAAAATGGCCCAGCATGCTAAAGGAACTGTTCCAGTGTGCACACATTATAGTTTGTGGCAAAGCAGAACTGCTTCTCTTAAAACTACGGTGGAAAAACGTGACAATCCACCTCACTTTAGCCAAAAGATGTCCCACCTAGCACATTTGAAGACTTTCTGTGTTGTCAAGTGCACAGTAGGACTTAAGCACTATGGCCAAAAGCCCTTTGGTCCTACTGTGAACTGTGAATGGCAGAATTGAGGCAAGTGTGGTGACTTGCCTTGGTTCTGCCTATGGACATGTTGCTGGCGTTGTCTGTTACCAGAGCAGTTTTTTTGTTGGCTATAATGCGCTCCTTGCATGCTTCTTTAAAAAAATGCCCCGAGATTTACTCCCATGTTAGACATCTTGAACATGTATCTGCAGAATATAGTTCTTCAATTCCTAGGCGGTGATAATATGACAGGTCAAAGTTGACTGTGTTGGGCATGACGTCCGTCCTTAGCTAATGTTTCATTTCATCATTAATTTGACTGTATGCAAGTTTCACTTTAATGCTGCCTGGATGTCAATGGAGTCCAGAATATATAGCACAGAATAGATAGCATCCCACAAAAACCCTGACCCTTGAAAACACTATAAGGCTTTATGTTTATGCAAATAAAATATAAATTGCAGCAGTAACACTCTTAGCTCTTTAAGTGCGATTAAATGTTTGTTTCGAGGGAATGTGTTAGTCACGACCGGTGATGGTGACTTGTTATTATTAGCACTGCTAGCATGGCATACCATGCCATGATTTCTGAGTATTTTATCTCAAAGTGACACTGCTCAGACACAGTATGTGACTCGTTGACCCAAAATCCTAATGTTTCCGAAATGCAGACTTATTCCCCAGAAGGGATGATATCAGTGAAGATATTGGTGAAGATGATATCTTCACTGATTGTTTTCTGGCTGTTCACTATGTTCCCTCTAGCTTATGAACTAACACTGTTTGTAGGTGTGCATGTTTGGGCATAAAATGATGTGACTGGGTAATTTGAAAATACATTGATTGTATTTTGGGTTATTGGGTCATTGGGTTTGGGTCATCATGCAATCGGATTGTTGATGATAGAATCGATGTATTGTTACAACCATATTATTTACCTAGATGACAAATTACCAACAATGGGTTTCATAGAGGAATGGGAGTGAGTTAGCTAATATTGCAAATTAAGCCAAGGTTGTTTTAGTTATCCATAGTGAGTTTGTTCTTAACCAAGCAGCAGACAATGACTCTGCCTTGTGATAAAAGTAAAAACTTCAGAACAGTTAAGATCATCTTGTGAACCGATCTTTTTAATACTAAATCACACTAGTGCTTCTTGTTTAAAACTTTAGATGGGAAAATCGTGTTATAGAAGAAACTCAATGAATGTGTCATTGTCTACACAAAGAATATTACACGACACATGCTCATTTATCTCCCTGTAGAGACACCACTAAACAGGTTGCAGACAAGCTGCAGTGCTTCTGCAGCGCATCGCCTGGGACGCTACCATCTGCTTGTGCATACAAGCTTGTATCCCTTTGTTATAAGACAAACAACTACAAGAGCTCCTTTATCTTATAGTCACTATCAGTGTACACCCAAACAAGCAAAAGTCAGAAAGTAACATTGAGCAGAAACTTGTCATTTTTACTAGGCTGGCAATAAATCCAGAAACTTCATTGTTATATGGACCAGAAATGAATCACCACTTGTGTTTTCTAGAGATTACATTTTTGCAGCCCCAATAGTGTTTCACTAAACTGAAATATGGATTTAATATGCTTTGAAGCTGTTCTCAGTTGACCTCATTACATATATCTGGGAGACCTTGTTTTATTTAACTTTTATTATGTGTGCTCAGACTTAAAGTGCGTGCCCAGTCACTGGTGTATAAACATGCAATTAAAGTTTCAAGGACTGGGGCAAAACTTTTCAGAAAGGGAGTTTGCTGCTCATGAAACAAACTTTAAAACAGGGCCACAAATTTATTTCTCAAACTGGTGGTGAATCCCCCCTCTTGTTTGCTTCATTGACTGACTTATTTATACATAATTTTTGAAACGCAATTGTGAAGCCATTTCAAATGAGTACATTTTTGGATATTCTTTATCGACATATTCATTACCTTGTTAAACAAGAATTAGCCAGGACATTGAAATGCTTTGTCTTGTACGTTTGCAAAATGTCACAGCAGTTAAAGGTTTGCAGTTTTTTTTAGTAACCCCAGTAATTTGGCAAGCATATATGAAAGAGCTGAGAAAACTGATGCTGTGAGACATTAGGGAAAGGCAGATGGTGAGAAAATTTATCAGCTGGCATCAAATCATATTACCGGTCAACCAAATGACACCATGTAGGTCAAGAGGGATTATCAAGTTCAGTCATTGGAGCAGGAGGTCCCCAGGTTGAGGAAATAAAATGGATAAAATAAACAAAAAATCACCAGAAATATCAGAATACATATTGAAGCTTTTAAAGTGGCAAACTGAGCATGTAATTAAAAAAAGGGAAAAAAGAAACGACATTGATAACGGACTACAAATTTTAGAGTAATTAATGACAGATGGGTGTTGTGTTCTTTTTTTATGACCTCAACTACAACTTCTTATTGTGTTCTGTTCTAAATAAAATGACATTTTGTGTGAATCAAAAATATTATAGCATCAATTGTAAAACTGTATTAGCATTAGCTGCAATTTTGATTTTAAATCTTTCAATGCTGAATTCTGGCTTTTTAATGTACGTCTCAGTGATGCCATTTCTATCCATCCTGTTGTTCAGTGAGTCTAATATAATGAACTGTAATAAATAAGCAGTTATAGTAGTTTCGTGGTCACAATTTATTCGGAAAGCCCACTCAAAGAATGATGAAATCCACTTACAATTACATTTATTGTCAAAGTCAAATAAATAAATAAATATCAGTTAAATAAAGTCTTTTTCATTTCATTTTCATTTTCATTTTCATTTCATTTCAAGTCAAAGAGGTGAAATGTTAACCTGGACTTTTTTTTTAATCTTGAGTCAGATTTAAGTGGATTTCTGTGATATTTCACTGATCATAACTTCACTTTGGTCAAGTCCAAACATTTGCAGCACAAAAAAGCAATAAGAATCTCTAGCTGTAAAGAGTCATGCTGAATTTTACTTTTGTTGTCGAATGAAAATAAGTCTTTCATTTTACTGTGTGATGTAATTTTGTCGTAGAATTATTTTACCATATGAAACAACTGAATATTTGGCAAATATTCTCAGCTATAGATACCATTTTGTAAACTGTGTTCATTAAAGCCTAAAGTTGTGATCTTGATCAGTCTTAATAAGGAGATTTTTTTTTCTTTAAAAACTGAACTTTTTTCTTCATACCATCTCCTGTGTGATATTTTTTACAGTAAACAGCTTGAACAAACACACTTGCTGTACTTACTGGGATTGTAAAAAACAAACAAGTGTGGTTCATGATGACCTTTTATTAAAGTAGCTGCTGAGTGAAAGAAGGAGGACATAAAGGGTAGAAAACAAGGATTTGGTTTTACTGCAAAGGGAACGTTTCTCATGTTCACTACTCTACACCCACTAATGATTTGAAGAAAGATCACACAGACCAAAAATCCCTTTTTGTCAGACATTTCAAAGATTCCTGAAATTCTCCTGGTTTTGATCTAGAACAATCTTTGTCTGATAATTCATCATAATTCACAGGTCTTCATTTTATCATTTGGGAAATGTTAGAATGCAAAATGCTGTAATAAGTGTCCTTCCAAGACTTGGGTAAATTTGTATCAGATACCTTGTTGAAGAAGTAATTAGAAGATTCTGCAAGTTTTCTGATTATGTACAGTCGTAAACAAAATTATTCATACCCTTCCATTAAAGAAGGAAAAAAATCAGCTGTCACTGAAATAAATTGAAA
>JAOXYM010000007.1:13921804-13934020 GCA_028567055.1 Leptatherina wallacei | reverse complement strand
ATGCGGGTTATGTGGATTTGGTGCTGAGACAGATGCGGACCAGAAACACCTGAAGAAACTGAGCCAAACAGCTTTAGAGACAAGATGCAGGTTTGCAGAAAGATAATCAGCAATTTCCGGGTAACAGAAATCCGACAAATCAAATATCAAAATTAAATTCTGTCCGTGTGTCATTTTTCTAGTTTAACTTTTTCTAATCCTAACTTCAAATCAAAAGTGTAAAAACAGCCTAAATTTTCGTTTTTTTATTTTGGATTTATAAACGAATAATGAAAAAACAAGCTGATTAATTATATTTTGAATTTCGTTTACGAATTGAATATTAAAAGAACAAATGATACACAGGGTTGGAAATGCAATTGCAAAAAGGATTTGAAAATGTGAGGCTGGAAGAGAAAATAAATATATGGAAAAGAGAATTACTTTTTTAAATATATGGAAAAGTATTCAAAACCAAATTTATGAATTGTCATTAAATTTTGCTTTTAGAAATATAATTTGAAAATGTATTTCCAATTCACAATATTTAATAACGAATTAATGAATCCAATATGCAATTCTTTTTTAATATTTCCATTTAAAATGTGCAATTACAAAATACTTTGCAAATTTGATTTTTTTTTTATGAATTTGAAATTATATTTAGCTATCTATATTTTCATTTCACAATTAATTACACATCATCAAAATGCCGTATTGCTTTTTCAGTGACTCTCCTGGTACTCCATAGTTTTGGCCCTTGTAATTGCCTTTTTTAGATTTGCTATGGCTGTAGTGTATAACGATGTTTCTAGATTTATAAGCTTTATTTCTTTTGAGGACTCCACACTCACTTTTTGCATTGGTTATACTGGTGTGCCTAACTTTTTAATTTTGTGTGCACCAGCAAAAAAATGAGGTGCACCACAAGGTTCATGGCATCACTCTCAGGACCACATTTTAATATTTGGCCATGTTTAGCACAATGCTAAACTCTAATGGGTAAGGATAGAGCTGATTTTGTAGTAAAATACAACAGAGATCTGAATTCCAACAAGAGATCGATCCATGCGATGCCAGAAGTTAAAAAAGAATTTGCTTTAGTTGCTATAATATTTTAAGTTATCACAGATGTGTGTTTGTTGTTCAATCACTTTCACAACTGAAAGATGTTCTATTTGTGTCTTTCCTTATGTGATTGCACCACCCACACAGCTGACTTTGCATTTGATCTGAATACACCGTAGCTCCTTCTGAAAATGATAGATATAGGTAAAGCGTCATTACAAATATGTTTTTCTTTTCCTTTTTGGGAGAATTTTTGTGAACTTTCACTGATCAACACAAAGCGAAAAAAATGAGAAGATAAAGAAGTCCTGCAAGTTTCTCTGTGGGCTTCCAAATCCTGTTAAGATAGGTTCATATGGGGAGCTGACGTCAGAATCACTATCATCAGCCAGGTTGGGGGCTTTTTCTGCATTTGAGAAAAATAACGGATTGGTGATAAACTTTGTATTTCAGCCGCCCCCCCGTCTTTAATCTGGTCTGTTCCAATCCCTTTTTTCACTGCTCCTAAACATACTTGCTGTACTGATTAGCTGTAGGGAAGCTGAACACTCAGCATGGACTGTAGACTGATACAAGCCTCTGACTGGTTTTCACTTGATCTCTATCTTCTGACGCTTTGATCCATGCATCCTGGGATGCTGTAATCCGCTCATGTCAAGCAATAATAGATGCTGTCAACTTTTAAGTCTCTCTCAGCAGGAGCTTTTTTTAAAACGCTTTTCTCAGATGAACTTTAGATGAACATTATCATGAGAGGCAGTCTGAATTTTAGAAAACACTTCCACTTCACACCTTTTAAGGGCTCCATGCTTTTTT
Organism: Leptatherina wallacei; assembly: GCA_028567055.1. Lineage (NCBI taxonomy): Eukaryota > Metazoa > Chordata > Actinopteri > Atheriniformes > Atherinidae > Leptatherina > Leptatherina wallacei. Next base: position 13,932,157 of record JAOXYM010000007.1, on the reverse strand, counting down.
ACATGAAAAAAAAAGACATTATCACTTTGAATCAATTCTTTTCAGAGCTGAACCACATTTAAAAAGTAAATTAATACCCAATGAGTTGACACTGAGTATACTCACACGGATTCTGGCACGCTAAAATTTTCTAAAGCTACACGCTAGAAAAGTGAACCTATTGATACTATATTCATTTAACTCTCAGCTGTGATGACTTCACGAGTGTCTTCATAAACAAAATTGTGTCTATTAGAAAGAAAATCCATGATATCCTCCCACTATTGATGATGTTTTATCTAGCAGCTTTAGGTACAGTAGAAATCTGGCACTCTTGAACAAAAGTTGAACTGTGAAAGACGCCACGAGCGCCAGAATGAACGCGTTCACAATAACGTTCATCAGGCGGAAATTACAGTCCGTTCATTTCACGTTCATCCAAAATACGAACAAGTTCATGAATGATCATTCATTGAGCTCGTTCATGCAAAACACTGGGGGTAAGCCTATTCATTCATTTAAGGAGATGCATGGATTCAGTAAAAAAAGAGCTGCTTTTATGATGAGCCAACTTTGTGATTTTTATGTGATCATGAACTTTTTATTGTCCAATTACCTCACTGGTCGCGCTTGTATGGCAAAAGAAAAAACATTGTGTTAGGCTGTCATTATTGCCTGTCGTCTTCTGTGATATGACCGTCCGATTGCAGAGTGTCTTCTGTGTCGTGCAAGTATTAATACATCATTTAATTGCGGCAGTCTTACCAGCCGTTCATATGCGCGGTCTGTTAAAGTCTGCTGATATGCAGTCCAGATCAGCACCTACATGAAAATGAGCAGACAATGCTCCATGATGTACAGTAAAAATTGTGAGGGATTTGTTGTCTTTGGATTTACCCGCCTAAACCAAAGGCAGTCACAAAATGGCATTTGCTGCTACGTGACAATTTTTGGACAGTTTGAGTTTGGACTTTGTGAACGCGAACCGGACCAATTGTATCATCCTCGCTTTAGTTCGAATTAGAAAATGGACGTTTTGGTTTGACCCCATCCCAACCAGACTGTTCAAGGAAGTTTTTCCCTGGATTAATACATATTGGATTTTATCAACATATAGTTGTGCCCATTCAGTACTTAACTCTTTAGATCACAGTGCTGCATTCAACACCGTTGATCATAATATGCTGCTACAGAGGTATGAACATGTTATTGGAATTAAAGGAACTGCATAAGGCTGGTTTAAATCATATTTATGTGATAGATTTCAGTTTGTTAATGTAGATTTTAAGTCTTTCTCACACCAGAGTAAGTCAATGAGCTCTTCAGGGTTCTGTACTTGGACCTATACTTTTCACATTGTACATTAGGTAATATCATTAAACAGTATGCTATGAGGATGAAACTCAGACTCGGATTCAGACTTATTCATGAAGCCTGATGAAACCAATCAGTTTGTTAGATTACAAATATGTCTTTAAGACATAAAGACCTGATAACTGAACTTTCTCCTTCTAAATTCAGACAAGACTGAGGTTGTTGTCTTTGGACCTGAAAAACTAAGACAACTAAATTGTCTAGCAATGTTATTAATCTGGAAGGTATTGGCTTCCAGTACTACAGTGAGGAACCTTGGAGTTATTTTTTACCTTTTTTTTTACCTTTTCTTTACCGTTACCATTTTTCTTTTGGCTCACATATAAAACAGGATTTTAGAACTGCCTTCTTCCAGAGTGATGCAGGAAAACTAGTCCATGCTTTTGTTTCTTCAAGATTGGACTACTGCATTTCCTTGTTATTGGCTGAAACTGAATTGTCTGTAAAGTGCCCCTAAGATGACAGCATTTTACATATAAAGCTCATTACTCCTACCCAGGATTCATCTACATCATACAAATGATGGAACAGGAAAGAACATGCAGCATGTTGCATGATCTCATCTTTTATTACAGTGATAATTTGTTACAGGGAAGAGATAAGAGCTCATGGGAGCTCAACACTGTAATAGGCGATGTCTGCAACCCTGCTCGTCCAGGATGACACATCAATGCGCGATGTGGCAAGAAAGTTTGATGTGTCTCCCAGCACAGTGTCATGAGCATGGAGGAGATACCAGGAGATAGGCTAGCGGTGTTGTGCAAATTCATGCTTCTCATGAACTAGTTCAAAGTTCAGTTCAATTAAATTATTTTTAAAGTTGGGTTAGTGAGACTGAAAGACTGAAATAGATGCATGTGGAACAAATGTGTGGACAAAGGACAAAAAAAAAAAAAAATTCTGTGTAACAGAAGGTCATTTTTTGTTAAAACAGCTAATTTCAGCTTACCTTTTCCCTACATTTAAAGTAAGAAAAACAATGCTGCAAAATGTAGAAATACTGGACGGAAGCTTCGACTCCAGATCTTTTCGAATTGACGAAGCTGACGTTCTGAATTGTTTTTGAAGCACAGTTGTACATAATTTGCACAGAATTGTTTGATTTCATTTTCAGGCAGAGTGAAAAAGCACACAGAGTGTGGGGAGAAGGGGGAGGAGCTAAATCTGCAGTTAGCAGGAGTTTTTCAGTGGAACAGCAGCTGTACACGTTCTATAAACTGTCTAAATACGTCAAATTTATTTATCTCAAGAAAAAAATTAAAGATTTGTTTGAATCAGTGGTTTATCTGGCAGTGTTGCTGTGCAAATTCTGCAGATATTATCGATTTTAGACACAGAATCAGCTACAGTATTTGCTGTCCCGGCCTGTCAAGCTGAACACCAACCAATTGTGGTTATTTGCCAATTGACTGTTGTGGGAGACAAAACATTTTCTTACCCACCAACACATCACATGTTTATGTAAACTTTGTATAGACCTCTATTTTTGTTCAGTCTAAAGGAGAATGTTTATAACTCAAGCCCCAGTCACTGATTGTAGCAGTGTGCCTTCTTCAGAAGTTCCCCAGAAAAAGAAAAAAAACATATGATGGATAGTTTTCATCCTGCATTCAGGGATTATTGTATCTGTAGTATTTTGCGGGGATTACACGCATGGGAAATTGGTTCCAACTCTGGGACAGAATTAGTGTCAAATTCAATGTTGAATAAGAATTTAGCAACAGGAAAGAGGGATAAAAGTGTCAAATATGATATGGTACATGTTGATGTCTGTTTGAAAACATGCTGCTGAAGACATACAGATAAAAAAATTATTTATTTTTCTCGTTACACAGCTAATTGCTATGAATATATCAGATGTTGAGTAACTTATACTTCATGTTTAATCACTTAACAGCATTTTGAAGCTTTAGTACATGTGATATTCTTACAGCAACACATTACTAACTCTGACTTATTTGCAAAGCATCAAGGAAAATCGCTTACATGGAAATGACACATAGGTCATATTTTATATCACTGCAGACAAAGCCCGGGTTAGAATTTTACTTGTCCTCATCTGCTCAGTCTTACTTTATTGAAATTTTACTAAGGTAACAGGTAGATCAATGCAAAAAAGAAAACTGTTGGATCACAATAGTTTTCTATTTCTGTTCAGATGTAAGGAACACAATGAATTAAGTATTAAGCCAGCATAGGGTTCACGTCATGATCAGCTGCCCAAAACAACTCTAAACTCTAAATTTAGTGCTGCGCTCAGAAAAGTGAATGGGCCTAAGCATGCCCTGGTCCTAATATGGCTACGCCCCTGGTTTAAAGACGATCTTTCACCCCTGATTGGCTAGGGCCTGACCTGCCCTGAGATAAACTCACGCACCTTCGGCGTTATTTCAGGAAGCAAAGTAGAAAGCAAGTTCTGTGGCAGAAACATACACAGAATGTATCTCTTATTACGGACAGTTTAGCTTTAAAGTTCTGCAAAATGGTTATCTGGACAAGACTGAGGTATTTTGTCAACTTAGTGCTCCGATTATGCAGGAAAAGTCAACTCAAACCGGCCGTGGGTTGAGGGATAGGAAATGAAAATGAAATTTAGGAAACACCAGTTTGCTGCGCTGCATTCAAGGTAGCTCGGAAATCACAAATCTTAACAATTTACCTTACACAAGGACAACTACAATAGAAATTAACAAATCAGGACTAATTATCAGTTTAGAAACTATGTGGGCTCCCTAACAGTTTACATAACTATTATATAATGATAAATATTCTGTTAAAAATAGAATAAAATAAACAAAAAAAAAGGTTTAAAAAATCAATCAATCAATCAATCAATATCTGAATAATCGTGAGTTAACCTAGGACAGTATATATATGAAGCACTTATTCAATAAACAGCAGGCAGAATGAGGTATCATTAAATGCCTAATTAGTGCAAAGTAATTTTTGGCTCCTGAAAAAGTTGGCCCACCCTATTTTCTGTAGGCCCACCCTATGCAAATTTTCTGGCTACGCCACTTGGCTCGTTCGACTTCGGCTATCTGCAGTGCAACCCGTCTGGAAACAAGGGATTGTGGTCCTGGAGTATCTCATATTGCAATTAGGGTAATCTAAACCTGGACAGGTTAATGTTTGGCCGCTTCAACAGAGCAAAAACATATCGCAGCCTACAAATTATTATACTCAGTCTAGATAAGAGGCATAATTTTAACTGTGTTAATATAACACATGGGCAATAATTTCACATATCCTCTTCCTAAGTTGGATTTGTTTCATTCAAAGACACCCACAATAAAAGGAGAGCATGTGTTTATCCTCCCTTTCCTCATGCTGCCTTCGCGCTCACCCTCATGTTGTCCATGGTCACCCAATAATAATAATAATAATAATAATAATAATGATAATGCATTGCATTGATAGGTACATTTCAGACCCCACACATTCTACCCTATCCAAATAAATGTTTCCATTTATTCTATTTGTTTTGAATTCCTATACACTACTTGTACTTTTGATTAAATCAGCAAAGAGAAGGCAAATGCCGTGAGATTTTCCATTCCTGCAGTTGTCACATCGACAAACTTGTCTGGCTTGGCTGCGCTGCGTTTATAGCCCGCCCCAAACGACTCCCGAGTTCTCATCTGACCATGAAGTCAGACGGTAGATAGACGCAGTCAATCCGTATGGGCCTAATGTTTCAAACCTGTCAGCCAATCAGCGCAGCAATATCTACTTGTCAACAGCAGCATCAGCTTAATTCACTGATTGCACTGAAATCTGTTCCACAAACACTTCTTAGTCAGCTGCAGTGTTGTGTGGTGGTGATGTTCTGTGGGGTTCAGAGTCCACCCAACATTACACAGTCAGGTGCAATTATTTAGATACAATAGGCCACTTAACTTGATGATTATAATAAAACTGAAAGCTTATATCATTATGACAAGTGGGACCAGGTGTTTGACAGATACAGTACCTTTTACTGTGTGATGAGATTTGTAAGATGTGAGGGATTTTGTTGTGCTGAAAATAAAGCAGTAATAAGCCCTATAATTTCTCTCAGTCAATTTGGCTATTGTTCACCGGGTTGGATTGTTAAAGGATTTCTATCATGAATACCTCTGCATACTCCACCATATTGTAGAACACAATACGGTAAATAGCTTAGGGAGTGAAAGATAATTGACAGGTAATTTGCATCGCTTTTTGCATCAGAGAATTTGGACTGGATCTGTGCATGTTTTTAGTGTTTCAATACAGTGTTGCACCATACTACAAAGGACTGCCGACCATGTTTGTAAGCTGTATCCCACTTCAGGGTCTGCACACTACAAAGTGCGTACGAAGGCTACAGAGTGGCCTCCGTAGGCTGCGCACTTCAAAGCCGTTTTTTCGTTCGTGAAATGAGACAACTTGTCTAGTATTCAGTCTTTTTCATTGTAACTGCTGGAATTCAACTGTTTGAACATAATTTGTCATGACACATGGCAGGTTGGTTGTTTTAAGTATGGCCATAGATGTTCTCTGTCTTGATGTCTCCTATCGCCTTATGTAATCACAAACTGACTCAAAGATTATCTTGTCTGTGAGGTCCATTCTGTCTGTCACTGGAGTTTTAGTTTTCCATGTCCCTGAAGACAGATCTTTTTTTTCTCACTGTTCCTATCATACTGTGACCCTGTGTTCACACCGGGTTAAAAAATTATTCACACTTTGAAATTACATGCTAAGTACAAGTACAAATGTACAGATGCAAATAGACGGCTGTTTGCTTGAGGCGATGCGTTTGTCACGAATTGGGGGCACGGAAAGCCGCAATTGAGCGTCTTATTCGCGCAAATGGAGCGTCCTATTCACCAGAATGACGCGTCTTATGCCTGTTCTCCCGTCATTCAAAATGAAGGAAAAATAATGGTGGCAGTGTGTGGATATCAGCTACATAAATAAATTAAAGTTGTTGGTTAACAAAGAGTAAGCTATCGGAAAATGTCAATATCATTCATTATAACTGTGCTCAGGCCAGTGTAGTACTTAAGTTGGTCCCTAGATGACACTCCATGAGTTCAGCAACAGCTGACGGGTAAACAAAAACTTGCTGTGTGTTGTAATAAACAGAAGGAGCAACATTGCATGAAAGCTTTGTCAGCTACGTGTTGCATTTAATTGGCTTGTCCAATCTTGAGAAGTGGAGGCGAGGAGACTGACAGACTTGGACTCATTAAATGGAGCTACATTTGCTAGCCTATTGACAGGTTTTGTTCTTTAGCTAACTACTCTCCTGGAAGTTGTCCAGGAGAGTAGGCAGATGGACAGGTGCTCTGCTGCTGAAATAGATCGCCTGTAGTTTGTATCCTGGAGGGATATGCTGGCAACGATCTCCCCAACAGACCATCAAACTGGGATCGGGTGAGACTGAAATACCCTGGAAGCGACCGTCATCCAGACGTAACTCCTGGATTAGATGATCAAATTCACCGGGCTCCGAGCGCCTCTGGAATGGACCCAAACACAGCCGTATCTTTGGTTTTCCGACTTCTAAAGCAGGTAAAAAGCCGCAACTCTTAATGTACTCAAAATAACCATGCTACCGTGTTCATTGTTGATGGAAGTGACTGACGATAAACAAACAACTCTTCCCACTCCAGAAAGTTCAACTTGTGCGAATGAAACATTTTATTCTTGCTAATAATACGCTCCACTTTCGTGAATCATTTGCCCAAATCAAACGAGTACACATCCAGTATCTGGGTGTTGGAATGTAGGCACGTATCCAAATTGATACATCTGGTGCACACAGGGTAAGATGAATTTTGAAACCAATAAAGAGGATCAAGTGTTGTTTTTACTATTTTTTCTTTTGCTTTGTTTAGAAAAAGTTATTGATAAAGCAGATTTTAATTTTCTTTTTGTTGTTGTTGACTCAATTTTTATTTTTTGCATTCTTATGATTCATTTATAATGAAAGATAAGACTGAGAGCTTAATTCTCCAGCACAGCCCAGGAGACATGTCTGACAGACATTTCTCAGTAATACTTTGAGTGTCTGGCATCACTGTTTTCTTTCTGACCCAGTCAGACAGGTCAAACGTGTGGGCTGAGTCCCCAAAGACTGCTGACACACTTAGTGCTTTGAATTATTTAAGCCTTGAGCCAGGATGATGCAGTAGCACCATATCTTAAAAACTGTGGATCAGTCTTGTTGTGGGCTTGATGCACATAAAAGATGCTCTTCTTCTCATGTTACAGCCTGATGGTTTTAAACAAATCCAATCTGACAAGGATCTCCAGGGTTTTGCATGGAAAAGTAAATGTGGTTTATTACCTTAGGTTAACCGAGCCCAGATCATCTTCACTTCAAGATGCACTCGTTATGTATGAGACTCTATGTAGTTTCCATGGTCCGAAGACTGCAGAAGATTTGAGGTTTGTAATGATACCTAAATGGTATGTAGAAGCCAAAAAGACATAACATTTAGCTTTTGGATTAAAATATGTCAAACGGCAAGGTCAAGCATCCAAGTGATATTCCACTTAAAGGGATGTTTAGGGGAAATTAAGGTTTAGTTGAGGAACCATTACAAATTGGACTTTAAATTGAGTTTATAGACGTAGGCAGAAAATATAGCATACCAAATTACATCAATGCAGCATCTTTGTTGGTGTCTTTTGCCGGTGTTACCCTTTTGCTTTATGTGTCCAGCAGCAGATGATGCAGCTGTGAGCCTGTCATACCCGAGTTTCCACACTGTAGCTCTGAATGCAACTGGAATAAATGGGAGACAGAAGCTCACATCTGTTCAACAGTGCAGAACCACACAGGGAAAAGTTTTCATGAATCAATTTCAATGCAATTATATGCTCTGTGTGGGGAAATATATTTAGTTTTTAACCTGAGATTTCATATTAAATAATTATCACATTAATTTCAAGTATCTGATGGTAGAGTGATTTTTAACTCAGATAAGGATCTTGGCAAATTTATCCTCTGACCTCTGTGATTTTCTTGATCCACCAGTTGGAAGTTTGGAAGGTGTCTGGATGGGAGCATTTTGCTCTATGACCTGTATTCACCATTTATAGTACGTTTCCAGTTGCCAGTTCCAAAGGCACAAATGCATAGCAACAGAGATGCAGGCTTTTGAACTGATAACAAACCAGATGGTCCTCATGATCTTATGAAAGGTTTAAGAAATAAAAGTTTAATTCTCATTCATCTGACCACAGAACAACTTTACCTCAGTCCATTTTTAAACTTTGACCCAGAGAAAACAGCTACAGGATTTTTTGTGCTTTATATCTGCTGTTTGTGTAGATTCTCTAGTCATCGAGGTCATGGTGTTCTTAAATTGAAGGTAATTGGACTTCTTTTTGTCTCTTAAAAACGTTTTGCCTCTCATCCAAAAAGCTTTTTCAGTTCTAAACAGACTGATGAGGAGCCCCAGGCTTATAAAGCAGATACTTTGGAGCCATTAAAGTAAATGTTGACATGGTTTAATAAAGGTTGTTTGTTTGTCTTCCTTGTTTCATTAATCATCCATAAAATAGCATTTCAATTAGTTGCTGACACTTCTGTAGTAATTGCTCATTTCAGTGTTCTTTTTTCAACTTCTCCAGCCTAAAAAACATTGATCTGAGATATTTAGTCAGGATGTTATTAAAGTTGCTCAGGTATGGCATGGAAAAATGTCCTTTTAAAAAGAAAAAATAGCACAACAAATTGGGAAGAGTCAATTTACATGATGAATGGCTAAATAGAGATAAGTGATAAACAAAGACCAAAGCAACCAGGTACCACCAACTTAAGCCTGCGGTTATAAGCCAGAGTGGGACTAATTGAATTTGTCACTCCACCTCGTTCCCATCGTGCTGTGACGGGTTGTTGTGAAGTGATGACAGTCAATCCATTAAAAAGAGTTTTTTAAAAAGCAATCATTTCTTCAAAGAGACATCTGCTTTTGTGTCACATAATGGCAGCAATAATGAGAATTTCCTCCATAAGAATCTTGTGTTGCTCGAGAGATGAAGACAGAATGGCTTTTTAATCACTTAAACTGAATGGTAATGCCTGTGATCTGAATCAGATGGCATTTTGTGTCATAAAGCTTTTAAGATCGGAAGTTCACGATGTGTAGCTTTTCTATTAACGTCCTCTTTGGAGTGAAGATCATTATCTATATGTACTTCATTCTTGATTTACAATTTTATCAACATATTTGTTTTCTTCTTCCCAAACATGCAAATGTTTAATAGTTCTCTAACATTGAATGTTTTCATTGTGAAATCAATCACACATACAGGGCAAATCCAAGAGTGGTGTATCAATCCAATAGTTAATTAAGTGTGCATGACTACAAACTACTAAGCTATTTCTCATGAAACTTGATGGAGAAATTGCGGTTGGTCTAGGATCACCTTTGCTACTTTCGCAAAATTCATCATTGGCGTTGTCATGGTGTGCCGATTTTGTTCATATTCTGCTGGAGCTGTTTTAGTTTCTAGTTTTTTGTCATTTTTTAGATCTGTCTTGTTTACTATTTTATTTTTTTCTCCTTTTGTGTATTCTGTTTGCTTTGCTTCTAAAAAGATTTGACTAAAAACACTGGACTTAAAACATACTTAAAACTGCTTTACTTCTTGTTTCCCTGCTTGTCACACTTGCTACTCATTTTTGTAATCAGTAACGCATAGTCATTCATTCATTTTCTGTAGCGCTTTGTCCTATTTAGGGTTGCAGGGGCCTGGAACCTATCCCAGCAATTAGCAGGCGAGAGGCATGGCACACCCTGGACAGGTTGCCAGTCTATCGCAGGGCCAACACTGAGAGACAAACAACCATTCACGCTCACACTCACTCCTAGGGAGAATTTAGAGTGATCAATTAACCTATAGCGCATGTCTTTGGTGAGGTGGTTAAAAAGCTCCTTTGGCTGAGGTGGTTAAAAAGCTCCTTGGTGCTAAGGCCCCGGGGGTGGATGAGATCCGCCCTGGGTTTCTTAAGGCTCT
>JAOXYM010000007.1:13910366-13920692 GCA_028567055.1 Leptatherina wallacei | reverse complement strand
CCACCCCCAGGCCTGGCTCCAGGAGGGGGCCCCGGTGACCCGCGTCCGGGCAGGGGAAAACTAGGTCCAATTATGGTCATATGGTCATCATAGGGGTCTTTGGGCCGTGCTTTGTCTGGTCCCTCGACGGGACACGCAAACCCCTCCACCACGATAAGGTTGCGGCCCAGGGAGGAAACTGTGAATATTGGTGTGAATTTTGTGTTTCAAGACATGACTGCAGAAATTACTAACATCTCTCTACACAACTTTCAGATTTTACAAGACAAAGTCTGCAGAGAAGAGCTTCTCTGCCAGATGTTGAACAGTTGGCAGTGAGTTTCTTGATAGAAAAATTGTTTTATTTTTGACAGATTTTTCTTTATTCCTTTATTTAAAGGATTTACTTTTGTCCCTCTCAGAGATGTGACAGAGTTTGCTCCAGACAAGGTTAAGTGAGGACAAGCTGAGCTTTACCTCAAACAGCCAGTGCACCACTTTCACAGATCCTGGCTTCTAGCTAGCAACAGTGTGTGAGAAAGTGTGGCACTGTATGTTTGACAGCTCCTTACTGACTGATGTCACATGCATGTCACAGTTCTGTTTGCACTTTTCACCCCAGCCTCTGATTACACCCCATTTACCGACCGGGTGTCTACAGACTTTCCTCCTGTGTCTAATCACCTGACTCACACACCCACTTCACCTGCCTCTGTTTTTGCTCTGGTTCCAATCCTACTTGTTTTCTCCCGACTGTCCCTGTTTTTCTTAGCCCTTTGCATGTGGCAGCAGTGGTGCTACAGTGGTTGTCCATGTAGAAAGGTCTTGACTTGGGCATGATAATGAACCCCACATTACCACTGATCTATACTCATACTTGATACTATCTTCTATAACACAGAGGGAAAAATGACTAATTAAGAAGCTAAAACTACCTGCTGGGATAGGCTCCAGCCCACCTGCGACCCTGCATGGACTAAGCGCTACCGAAAATGGATGGATGGATGGAAGAAGCTAAAACTTTTCTTGAAAAAGAAATTTATGCTGCTGTGTTCATGTCTTACAGATCACATTGGACAGAAAGATAAGTCCACTCAAATTGATCCATCACAGTCCTGTCCATTTTCTGTACCGCTTAATCCACGCAGGGTCGCTGGTGGGCTGGAGCCTATCCCAGCAAGTATCAGGCAAGAGGCAGGGTACACCCTGGACAGGTCGCCAGTCTGTCACAGATCACAGTCCTGTATCACTGCTAAAACTAACCTCCATATGAAGAAAGTTGATTTGCTGCAACACTCTTATGCCACTGGTGCCTTTTCATTGGAGAGACACATTGGCTGAGAATATCAGTCGTCATTTAATCAGCCTGCTGTAACATCTGCTCTTTTTTTTATATATATATATATATAGATCATATAATGAGGTGAAGAGATCACCTCTCCTCATATTATGTATTCACAGCAGGATGCAGAAACAAGTGACATTAGATGTGTGAATTACAGGTGCATGCAGAATTCATCTGGGATTCTGTGATGAAGGTCATGATCTGTACAGTAGCCAAGTAGCAGGTAGCAAAAAACAATTTACCAGATGGCAGCTTGAATAAATGAGAAATTGAATGAACTTGTGTGGGAAGATATTCATCTATGGGATACTTTAACCGAGTGTTGGGCCATTTTTCAAGTCATGATGGTACAAATAAGAGTGAGGTGTATGTTGGCAGATAATTAATCTTTTCCTTTCACACAAATTAGGTCTACCTCCTGAAGAACAGGAGCTGTAAGTCAGCCAGGCTGAAGTCTTGCATCCAGTTTTTCCCATCTGTTGGTACTGACACCATTAAGTTTGCAGCAGACAGTAGATTGATTAGAAACAATCGGGAATCTCTAAGGAAAACAACTTTTATTTCCCTTTTTTTCTCCTTCAAAACAAATGTTTTATTGCAGATGATTAACAAAATACAAGTGCTTATTGCCTGAGTTTATGTTTGAAAAATGTTTTTCCTCATAATGGATGAAATTTTAAAAATGAGATGAAAGTTGAAATCCAGGTTTAAAACTCCCTCTGGGGTGTAAACACTCTTTCTTTTAATAATCACTTGAAAGGACCCAGTGCATAATAACTTCCCAATCTAATTCTCTCTTGGCTTTCTATTACAAGACGTTCATTAAAAGAAGACTTCATTTACTGAAAACCATGTTGATCAGCAGAACATGTTGCAGAAAACCCATTTCGAAATAAAATGCATATAAAAAACCCACAAACTTATTTGTGTGTTCTTTTGTTCTTAGAAATAATTGTAAGTCATTAAATCTGATTTAATATGTGGCCTTAGACTAAAACTTTCCCTAAATCAGTTTCCTATCACTTTAGATCTTTTCGCCAGCTTGGTCTCAATGGAATATGTAAAATGAAAACATATTAATAAAACTGCCTTATGCAGTGGATTATGAAAATGTACTTCCAGTACCACAAAAATAACAAAAAGCCTGTCAGTTACTTGGCTCGTATAAATAGTCAGATTCAGTCATTCAGAGTAGAGGAGAAACCAAATTCCATTCTATTTTAGCAAAGTTAGACTGAGCAAACCATGCATATTACTGTCCTAACAACACATTTTTAATCAGACTATTCAGAGGTGGCTGTAGCTTAGGAGAAAGAACGGCCTTCTCTCAGTCAGAGGGTTTGGGATCTGACCTTCCCAGTCCACATGCCAAAGTGTTCTTGGACAAGATGACCTCTGATGCCTTCGGCTTGTATCAAAGAACTTTGAGCAGGCAGCAAGACTAGAGAAGTGCTTTATGAATGCCATCCATTCACATCCTGGAGTGAAAGTGAAAAGTACTTACTTATACTTAACAAAATGTAGCTGCCAGCAAAAGTAACAATACACAAAAGTATAAAGCAACAACATGGTGCTTCTACTTCATCTATGGTGGTCCTGCATTCATGCCATTGTGCCATTTCCACTTCTAAAGTGCTAGAGTGACAATCCACATTTCTTTTCATGACATTTTATGTACCACAAATCCCACGCAATGTTGTTTAAAAAGTTGTGCTTAGTTGATATCTGAAGGATTTTTGTGAGAGTAAGTTGGTTTTTGCACTAAATTGCAGTCCCTTGACAGCTGTAGGAGAACACAAATGTCTGGAAAAGTTGTATTAGACTTTGTGTGAATAATGCAGGTGACTGGAGAATTTACTGCTGGTATAGATGCTGGTGTTCTTTGCTGTTTCATACTTTTTTTTGTTTGTTTGCTGCATTCCATTTATTCATCTTTGGAGATGCATCCAAACTATTTATCCACACAAAATAATAATTTTGAGTAAGCCATTGTCGCCGTCCAGTATGCTCACTGTGCTCTAAAGCAAACTTTATCACAGCATACTTTTAGTACTGTCATGTCTAAAAGATCAACTGTGAACAGAATTAAAACCCTATTCTGAGGATATTCAACACAAAATTTACTGAGACTGAGCAGTTGTAGAAGAGATAAATGTGTGCCTCCATTGGGCCTCATCTCCTCATCCTACACTGAGGAGATGAGGCTCTGTTTGGACAGAGATTAAGGAGCAGAATAAATGCTGGGTGTGTATACAGCGTAGATTTGCTGCCCCTCTGGTAATAATTAACTTTGACTGCAGGATGTGAATAGAGCAATGAGGAAACCACTGCTTATCTGAGAGGGAATAAAAATAAGAGTATGCAAAATTAGAAGGAACGCACACTGATATGAAAACTGTTTTTGTAGAAGATGAATTACTCATTGTTGAAAATATAGATAAAGTGCTAAATATGTGTATGACAACCAAATTCTTATTAATATGAGAACTGTGAAGGTTTTAAAAGTTTGGAAGCTGTGTTTAAAATCTCTAAGGCAGTGTTTCTTAATTCTGGTCCTCGGGCACCTGCCCTACATATTTTGGAGGTGTTCATACTTTAACACACCCGACTCAAATGAATCATTAGCAGGGTTGTCAACAACTTGATGAGCTATTCAGTTAACCTGAATCAGGTGTACTGGAGTTGGAAAGAACTAAAACATGGAGGGCAGGACCAGGATTGAGAAACACTGCTCTAAGGGATACCCCTCTGCACTATAACAAGGTCCAGAGGCCTCCAACTTTGTGTCTTTAGGAAGTATTGAGTATGATTCATGAGGTCTTTCTTAAGAGGATTCCATCGATCATGTGTCAAGGATAGAGCACATTACAGGAGCAGACACATCACCTCAGAGACAATTGCATTCAATATTTCATCATGAGGGCCTTGAGCCTATACCTGAACAGAACCAAATATGACCTTATAGCCTTAAATTCTGATGACAGCTGGATTATTGGCAAGATTACTTTGAAGTTATTTTAATTTGGCGGGTGGGTGGGGGTTATATATGAAGATGCATCATTTAATATAATAGGCTGTTCTACCTTTTATTTCACCAGAATGTGTGAATTTTTTTCTTTTATTTTCAATAGCAGCAATGTCTGAATCGCCCAAATTTCTGTTTGAATTTACTTTAGTTTAGATTCACTTATGCCATATTTGGAATAATAATGTGTTTTCCCACACAGATCTGAAATTTCCAGGTCTGTGTGTGTGTGTGTGTGTTTTAATAGTCCACAGCTTTTGTGCAACTGCACTTGTGTTCATGGATGTGTGCAAGTGCACCTGCTAAAATCTCTAAAATGAGAGATATAGAGTGAGAGAGCATCCATCAAAATCATTTAACTGCATATAATAGACTCTCCTGGCTGCAGGTTGGATCTGAAAATGAGATCATCTTAACATGGTTGTTACTCAGCCTCATTTACTTTTATGAGGGAAATTGGCTGGCTGTCTCAAAGCATAATTAGACATTTTCCATTTTCTATGTGTCTAAATGTAACTTCTGTTTTAAAAGTCAAGCCTAAATGTTGTTGACATTTTTCAATAATATATGTTTAAGTTATACAAGTAAAAGATAAGCTATGAACTGGCTATGAGAATGATGGGAAAACCCCCACAAAGGGGTTATGAAGACAAAGGCTCACTGTATTGACCTGATAGAATAAGAAATTACAACCTTCACCAAACTAATTTTCAACAAGGCATACATGTTTCAGACACTAGCTATGAGCTATGCAAATATGTTCATAGTGTCAAGTTCGTAGATAGTTACGGTTTTTGTTGTTGTTTTGTTTTTTAATCAGACACGTAAACTGTCACACATGTTACAAATGGTAGCATGCTATTTACATGCATTGCCATGAGATCATGTTGATTTCATTCCAATGTGATCACACTTATGCTTTGGCTTTATTGAATACAGAGAATCTGTAAATCTGAAATCGATGAGGTTTTTGCTTGGCATCAAGATGACTTTGAAACAAAAGACTGATTTGTTTTTATGTTTGAAGAGTACAGCACTGTAGAAAATGTAGTATTTATTTGTGTTCATTTATCTTACATGTTCAGTGTAACAATAACTTAAAATTCAATTTGTTTTATAAATTAATTAAATAAACACATTTTTGAGAGATATAAGTACATCAGATTACTGCCTGAAATTTAATTTAAAGCTAGGGATTAAACCTGTAACAAGCTGTACAGGGATTAAAGGAACAACAACAACAAAAAGGACATCTGCTTGTTTTGGTGGGTAAAATTGATTCAGAGGAGGAACTGTTCAGGTTGGATTTAGTACAGATAGAGGGATGGGTTGTTCTATGGATTGAGGTTTTGGGATTTGTGAAACTAAACTTTAAAAATGGACCCGGTTTGACTGTGTTAATATCCAAACTGATGCATTTCATTGTGTTTCTGTGGGACGCAGGACCTCATTATTCAACTTCTGCCATTTTTCCTGTCTATTACCTCTGCATTCATGCCTCTGTTAACTTTTCTCCTGACTGATTCAAGCCAGCAATCCTTTCAACCATGAAATCCCAAATTGCAGGTTAGTTTACTTCAGTCAAACAACCCCCCTCCACACTCACAGAGTCCATCTGTCTCGCTTGCTGACATCAGAGCAAGTGCACTATCGGGGTCAGCGATAAATTGATATTCTGGATCACAAAGATGAGCTCAACCCAGCCTGTCTATCTGCAGTTGGAGCTTTGAGGTATTACAGTGATGACAATTGCTAACAAGCATTTTACTGTTCAGAGGTCATTTAGTTTGAGTTGCTTTACTCAATCAGTGCAGGGGAACTCTGGGATTACCAAACAGTGAGTGATTACTTTTATAGCTCAAGTATGATTTAAATATATATCTTAAACCAACTTGCTACCAAAGTAGTAGTTACACAAACTTTATAGAAATAATGAACAGAAATCCTTCTGATTAAAGTTACATGAACAGACAAACAGGAGCTGAATGTATCTCAGCTGAAGACCTGTCCAGCTGTTGTACTCTTTTTTTCATGCCTGTAAATGCCTTTGAGAGACTGCATTGAATTTTGGGAAATAAATTCAAATGCTATCAAAGTAGCTTGGTAGTGAACTTTAAAAAAAAAAAAGAATTACAACTGGAGTAGCTTTGTTTTTCTAAGATTGTTCTGTGACACAAGCCACTCTGGTAAAGTTTGCGATCTGTGTTATTAGAGTATATGAATAAATTTGATTTGCAGAGATGTATAACAACATGGATGTTAAAGCTAAGTTTGCTGGCCATGCAAGCATATTGAGGGCATTCAGATGGAATGACTTATTTGGATGGAAGAAAAAACAAAACAAAACATGGATGAATTCTATTCTATGCAAATATATGAAGCTTGCTGAGGATGTCCAGGTCAGATGCAACATGCAAATAAATTATTCAGCAACACAAACAGGCAGACTAACCCTCTACGATTAAGGTGATTTTGTCCAATCAGAGCCATCCACTGAATCCGGTCTTCTCCTGCCAGATGAGTCCTGTGAGCTCCACACTTCTCTCTGGGCTGCTCCACTGATAGAATGAGAAACTCTTTTGTCCCTTGTGTTATCAGGCTGTATAATGTGGCCACTTCAGGGAGGAGCAGGAAAGGTGAAATGTCCTAACATTGCCGTGTAGAGGATGAACTTCATAAAAACTCTTCTGCATCCGATTTAAGTGATGCATTTACTAATTTAATTAACATATTTCCTTTTGGTCTCCCAGAGAATTACTTCATTTTTAATTAATTATCAATTAGTGATTTGTTTGCTTGTTTGAATGCAGTTCATGCTATGTTCAAACAAAATTGAGCAGTCCCCTTGAAGATATTATGAAAGCACTGATTATTCAAATTTTGGTTCATATAGTAAATTTCTTTTGTTATTATTTTGTCTGGGCTTGATAGTGATTGTAAATTAACTTAAAGCAGCCAGTCCTTGAGACAAGACAGGCCACCTTTATCCTCTGGGAAGATGCTTTTATTAACTCACTCAACATTTTCACAAGACAAAGGCCACAAGACCCCCACCCCCCACCACTACCCCCCTTATATCTGCAGAGTCAGTGCAAAGGTAGCAGTTTGCCTTTCTTCTGTTCTTGTTCAAAGTACATTGCATCAAAGAAAACTCACTCTGTGAGCAATGCTAATCTGCAGGTAACTGGTGAAATGTTGAACTGTGCAGAAAGTTTCTTGCAGAAAGGCTTTTTGGTAAAGAACTTCTAGCTCTGTGTCTTTTCGTAGATGTCATCAAGTTCAACGTGAAATGGACTATTTTGCTCATTTATCTGCTGAAACCCAAAGCACTGCAGCTTGATTCGCTTGAATTTAAACTACTAGAATGCTGTTGATATTTGTTTGAGTAGGTTTGTGACTAGCTTGTTGACCATCCCTCATAGTTTACAGCACCCTGCCTGATCTGTATGTCATTGCTTGGTTTTGTCATCACTGTCTGGTGGTATGATTGATGTGTGTGTTCGGCTGCATGTTTACTCTCCGTGTCTCCCTCTATGCTGCAGGCTCCATTTTGACATGGACATTACTAAATGAAACAAACTCAAGTCGTAGTGAGTATCCTTTCGTGTGCTTGCAATGCTCAGTTATTAGACAGCAGTTTGACAGCCTTTGAATGGATGCCAGATTCAATTATCCCTGGAGTATTCCACCAGCCTGAAGCAACCCATTTCTCAGCTGATCACAAATCAAATCAAATTTCTCTTCCAAAGGCAGTGACCCAAGTTCACAGCCTGACTCTGCTCTGAAAGATAAACTCCTTTCTTACCCAGTTTGGCCCAATAAGCGTTCAGGATAAACTCTTTAAACCCCTTATCAAAGTGGGCAGGAATGCCACTGCACTACTGTGGGCTATCAGACTTGGAAGGCACCCTACTGGTGTTCATTAAGGACACAGTGTGATTATTTCTTTCATAGCCTCTGTCTATCCCTGCAGGCACTGAGGCCATCATGCAATTACCTACCTCAGGCCTGCATTGATCCCTGAAACAATCAATAACTACAGTTCACTGGCTGAGGCTTCCAACAGTTTCATGGTCCTGCAGTACTGCAGCAGGTTGCACACGTGGGTTGAAATCTGAAGAAGCCAAATTATTGTCAGGAAAACTAGATGTCTTTAGAAGTCAAATAGTGGTTAAGGAAGATCTGACTGAAAAAAAAAACAGGTAGAAGACAACAGTCAAAATGAGATGCACTAAGGTATCAGAAGGTTGGATGAAATGCCAAGAAGCAACTAGAAGTATGGAAATTTCTCCTTTTTCGATGCATTGCAACATAGGTTTGGACGATGGCATCACTACAGCAATATATCATAACTTAGAGTTTGTTGTCTAACCAACATTTATATAGACAATACTATGTAAAGGTCTCAAGCTACTTCTTTATATATTGCCAGGAAACCTCCATGTTATTAGTGCATTAATTTACTGAATCTTGCAAACATAAGTGGATATACAGTCAAGCCAAATTCTAAGAAGCTAACAAGTTGAAAGTCAGTATTTGTAATGAGCAACTTCATTATTCAACACAGCCTGAACCCTATTAGACAAGATTTCTTGTAATTTCATGAAATAGTCTTCAAGAATAGTTCTCTAGGTTTTGTTGATTTGGATGTTGGCTGCCCTTTGTTCTTTTCTCTGTCCAGAAGATCTGACATTGCACTGGTTTAGGCTCTGGGGAGGATTCAACACTCTATAAGACCTGTTGCCACCTGATTTTAAGTCCAGCTATTGTGTAATTTTGGCATAGCTCAGCCTTTTCTCCATTTCTTTCCCCTTAATAACAATGGTTTCCTGACATCTGTCCTTCCATGGGGAACATTTCTGATGAGGGTCCAATCAACTAAAGCAACAATGATTTATTTTTTTTAAATCTTATCTTCCGCTTGTCCAGTTTCTTCAAATTTTTTTAGGCACACAGCACACTCTGCAGGGTTATGCCAAATTTTCAGCAAATAGCTCGGAATCACCTTGTTGATGCAAAGATAGAATTTTATGTCAGAGTGTGTTATATTTGTCATATTTCAATGATGAAAACACAGGAATGGGAACAAATTATGTATTTATGTGACAGGCTGATGACAACAAAGTACCCAAAGATACAATTTAAAATGGGTTGTCAATGTGTTAACACAACAATAATTCATCACTTTAGTTGACACTTTTTTACGCTTGAATAATTCATGGATCAGTGTAAAGTGGATTAACAGAAAAAACCACATTCCTTTGGAAATGGTCAGGTTACAAGGAATGTCCAAAAAATGAGGTAAAGGGAACAATGAATAAAGGAAAACTTTGAAAGACCTTCAGAAAGCCTGGAGAATTATTGCTTTAATTACCATTTTAGAAGGTTACAAGGAGGTATGTCTCCTTGGAAGCAAAATATAAACATGGGTGGTGGCTGAAGACTTTTACACAGAACTGTGTAATGTTAAACTGGTGATTTTCCAGCCTAAAGAAACAATGAAGTTGTACAATTATGTCATGTTACAGTGTTTCCCCCAGGGTCACAGCCTTGGGAGGAAAGGGGATGACACTTTTTAAATGTCATGATGAAAACAGGGCTGTAATAATATAATAGTTTTGCAATCTTAAAATCGGTTCTGCTGAATGATGTAGGTATTCATGAACTCTGCAACAAGTATGCTAACCTTCCCCCCTGTGAAGTTATGTGGCAATTCCAAACTTCATTGCAGACTAATTTTCCAGTAATGACTGAATTGTGGAGATAAAAAAGAAAAACACCCAGGACAGAAAAATGTTGAATTTTAAACGTTTCATTTAGTTGAATCGCTCTAAATGTTCATAAAGTTCAGATCTCAGAAAACCTGTTGATGTTAATAAAACTTACAAAGGATACTGGATCAATTTTAAGCTGCAATATGACTCAGAAATCACTACAATTTGCATATCTCTCTCTCTCTTTCTCTCTTTCATATATA
>JAOXYM010000007.1:13890469-13900673 GCA_028567055.1 Leptatherina wallacei | reverse complement strand
TGTATATACTTAATGAAGTACTGAAACTCAAATACCTGCAGTTATTAAAATGTAGGTTCCTGAAATATAAAGTAACATTGCATTAGTAAATTTAAAGAGGGGCTCCATTTCCAGTTGCCTTTTTTTTCTACAGGGGTTGCATGTATATTTATTGGACTACATGATTTGTTCAAGAGTGCTCACACTAAGCTCAGGCAATGAAGTGTACAAACATAATTGAACACACGCACACACGGCAGAACAACTGAGTTAATACTGAGCTCAGAAAGCAATTGTCTTTTAGCCTGTGAAAATAAATTGGCTCATTTTGTTGTGGAAACTTTCACAGTCTAAAGACAAAGGCGTGTTGGCATGTGCATCCATTTCTCTTTAAGTCTCTGCCAGTTTCTAATAGTGTGATGGTTTGAAAGCTTGAGTAAAATAATCTAGACTTGGGTGCATAATACTGCAATAACAAAGGTCAGCCTCTTTGGATCATAGCTATCTGCTCACAGCTGATTGCACAGCTGATGAATTGCATTTGCTTGTTCTGTCACAGCAAAGTTTCCCAGTTGTGCATCATTGTGTGTTTTTCATTACAAGCACCAACTGAACATTAGCAATTGATAAATTGCACTTAATTAAAGTTGCCCAAAAAAAGCATTGAACTTTGTCAACATCAGTGAATATACTGAGAACCAGCCTACATAAGTAGCTTCTAAACTCACAGAATTAAAAACAAACCATGTGTGTGTCTGCAGGATACTGGCAGGGGTGGGCTGAGCTTACTGTTAACTATATTGTGATTTTTGATTTTGATAAAAAAACGGGACGTGACTGATTCCAAACGACCAAAATAACTTAAGTCAGCTGTAAAGACTCTCATATGAAACCATTGCTGGGCTTTAGTATGGAAAAACTACAGCTCCTTTGATGTATTTATTTATTCATTTTCAATCACAGAATGGCTATTGTAATTGAGTATTTTCTGTTCAATGCATAACTTAATCCACCTGGTTTTGATCTGTTCTTGACTTGAAGCAACAAACATTATATGTGGTTAAAGATATCAGCTTAGAGAAAAACATTCTCTGCATTTCATTAATTCAGTCATTATAGGTGCTATTTTCTAAACATGGACCACTGTAGAGTTAAGATGCTGTCAGTAAGTTGTTTCAGTTCTGAAAAATGTGATTGAAATGATCAACATTGATGGTTTACTGTCCATCCTCTTCCTGCATCCAGCAGAACAACTGTAATAGCGGTTTAACTCACTGTCTAATGACCTCCATACCAAGACATATACCATCATTTTTCACTTTACCTGAGATTGGTCATAATTGTTTAGCTTATCAATAGATATCACTCAAACCTTTTTTACACTATTGGTTTGGAAATAATGCTGTGCACTCTGTCTTCTAACTGTCCCATTTCTCAGTCTCCTCAAAGGAGACCTCTTGCTCCATGTCCAGGGCAGATGAATTATTTTTTTCCTCCTTCCATTAGTTGGATGGGGATAATGAGACATGGCAACTGGGGGTTCAACACGGTTGCAAAGACATCACCTTGAATCAGGATGACTGCTAATCATTGCACAGCACATTTCTGGCACTGCTTTCAGTTCTCTAAGTTATAAGGGAAAAGGCTGAAAATGACACAAATACTTCTTTATTTCCATTATTTTCAAGTGAAGCAAATAGCATTGTGGATTTTTCTTGCTTCAGATTCATACATTTTAAATTGCAAAATTAACCAAATGTGGATTTAGTACTTACACATATCTGATTTGATGGGTTGGAACATTTTTGTCACCATGATTTGATGATTTATTATTTGTAGAAAATACCAAGTGAAATGATATTTGAGGCTTTTTAGTCATCACTCAGGCTGTCAGTGTGTCTTAAAAAGTTGTCCTCTTCAGTTACATAAACATCCCTTGATTGTCTTTATACTTTTACATTTTTTACCACTATTTCAGCATGTTAAAGCAAAATTCCTTCAGCATTATTGTTCTTTCACCTTGTGTACACTTTATGCCAGTTTGTCTTAAATGTTTTACATCAAGTGACCAGCAACTTTCACATACTTGCTCCTGTCCAATAAATCTTTTAGCACTGTTCTTCTGTGATGCACTCAGCTAGGTGTGGGTACAAGGAATTGAATCAGCTTACTTCACATGCCATTAAGTAGAGAAGGTGAGAAACAAATCCACCTGCCTAGTTGTTGCTAACACAATATGCACTCCATCAAACTGGCCCAGTTGAGGCACAATTTAGAAAAGTAGAGGACACTTCTTGTGCAAATCAAGATTGATATTGCAGGAGTGTTTCCACTGTTGGTTGTTGACTGCTAATGCATCTTGTAAGTATAAAATGCAGCAGCTGCTGTGTTCAATTTCACGTTGTAAGCCCACTTTGCATGCAGGCTTCATTCGGTTTTCTCTTGTGCAACTATTGTCCTGCATCCCATCTCTAAAATGAAAGATTCTAGACATTTGCACACAGTAAGCCTGACATTCATTTAATCTTTGTACTTGTCTATAATAATTCATTTCTATCAGATTGCTTTGTGAGGCAGACAGACTCTTTCATCCCTCCACTTAATACCTTGTATTGTGTTTCCAGCTTTTTCATTGTTTGCTTCTTATATGATTTGCCAACACTTTACCATCAATAACCATTTTAAAACTATTCTATAAGAAAAAAGCTTGATCTGCCAAATGCAGCAGTCTGATATATCCATGATGGTTAATCTGCATCATAACTGTTTGGGAATCTTTACAAGGTTTGTTTCTGTCATGTGTGACAGCCCAAGTTTGGATTGGAGACAGCTGGCCAGGGTCTTCATACCCCAAAGGTTCGCCCTTTCCTGGAAAGAGCCCGCTCCATCTAATCCCTAGGGCCTGTTGTGTTTCATTTGGTTTGGCTAAACATTACGTTGTTTCAGTTAGTTCAAAAAATGTTTTTGATGTGAATTCCCTCATGTCTTCCCTTATTTGTTATGGTCCACGAGCCAAACAAAAGCATGCGGTTGTCTTTGCATTATGCATTCTGCAGTACACATTCATACTACATGAGTTTTAGCACCTTCAGGAATCTATACTTATCGTCTGAAGTGTTTGAGATTCCTTCAGTGTTTATTTATTTATTTTCAACCAACAATTTATGGTCGCTATAGCAGTGGAGTCAGCCCTGAGCACAGATGTTGATAACATAAAACATTTTGGCATTTGAAAATATGTAAAACATCTGCTGACACTGAATGACGTTCTGGGGTTTTATTTTGGAAGCATCTCTGTTGCTACTTAAACTGGAGAAAGAAAACAGAGGAGCTATCAGTGCTGCCAGAACACCAAGCTTGCGCATCAGGGTGGCAGCTAATTTGATTTTGTTTTCTTCCTGTTCTTGAGCATTCTTTTCCTTCTCTCCCTTTTTTTTGCATTCATACTGACCCACACTGCAACTATTTTGTGTAACGATTCTATTTTTCCAACATCCATATTTTGATTCCATTCCGGTTTTTTGTACAAAGTACCATTTTAATACAAAACATAAACATAGTCAGCACCTAAATAAACTCTATACCAGTGATAGAGTTAAAATTTCAGTTTGTTTATTCTGTGCAAATCTCCCAACCTCCAGCATCACTTAAGCTAAACAATAAGCTTGATGCTAAAGAGAATGAGGTTGTTGGGTTTTTTTTTACATGATTTTATACCTGTAACACTTTATTGAGAAGAAACAAAGAGAATAGGTTAAGATTTTTTAAATGACTAAAAGTAAGAACTTGAACAAATTTTTTCTGCTTGTTATTTTCTCAAAAAAAGTGGATGAAAATATCTTTATCACAGATACTGCTGGGGTTTTCATTACTGTTGAACAGTTTGCAGTCAAATGAATGAATTCATCCTTATCTAGCTCAGATTTATAGTTAAACTAATATAAATACTAAAACAGGATTATATCTCTCCTTTAAAATACTATTAATCTATGGTAACGTGTTTAATTGATTAAATATTTTAGTAGGGGATTCATTTTCAGAACAGTTCACAATTTGGTATGGTGTGGCTTGATTTTGTTATATTTGATGTAGTCCGATACAGTTCTTAATTTTCTTTTCTTCTGAGTAACATTTTTGTTTTGTAAATAAGAGCATATATTCATAAATTTGTGGCAAAAAGATAATTCAATTACAGATATCCAATACAGGGCAAAAGAGTCAGCATTTTTCTTACTTTATAGAACAGGAAACATCTGTTTGATTGTTGTTGTCACACTTTATGCTTTACTGTGATATACAAGTATGGAGCTAAGACTTAAAACTTAATAAATCTCCAGGAGTTGACGGCCTAACCTCTGAATTCTACATTTCCTTTGCAGAACAACTGGCCCCGTTCCCTCATCGTATGTTTATAGAAAGCATTGATAAACAAGCTCTTCCACCCACTCTTTGCCAAGCACTTTTAACCCTAATACCAAAACCCAGAAAAGACCCACTTCTGCTTGATAATTGGCGACCGATCTGCCTCCTAAACAATGACTATAACATTTTATCTAAAATTTTGGCCAACAGAATGAAAACGGTTTTAGATTACATTATTGACTAATCCCAAAATGGTTTTATGGCTAAATAGACACATATCTAATAATATCAGACTTGTTCTTGACGTTATTGATTATGCAGATCTCTGTAATGAAAGTAGTTTTATTTTGTTCCTAGATTTTCGTAAAGCTTTTGATACCATCAAACATAGCTTCATGTTTCAAGCATTAGAAAAATTTGGTTTTGGCCCTTATTTATGTGCAGCAATTAAGACCATGTATAAAAATGCTAACTGCTCAATAAAACTTTCTACAGGCACTTCTACCAGATTTGATGTAAAGCGCAGCGTCAGACAGGGCTTCCCAGTCTCCCCATACCTGTTCCTGCTATGCACGCAACTACTTTCAGATTTTATTAAAATTAACCACCTGAAAGGCATCACTATCGCCGAAAAAGAAATGATTATTAGTCAGCTGGCTGACGATACAACTTTATTTTTACAGGATGCCTCACAAGTTCCCGCAGCCATTACTATTATTAAGTCATTTTCCAGTGCCTCCGGGCTCTGTTTAAATGTCAGCAAATGTGAGCTTCTAGCTCTTAAAACCTGTAATGCTTCTTCCATCTGTGACATTCCTGTAAAGGACTCTATCACTTATCTTGGCATAACTATTACTAAAAATAGAGATACAAGATGCTCTCTGAACTTTGACCCTGTCATAGGAAGTGCAGAAAAAGTTTAACTCATGTCTCCAACGCGATCTATCAATCAGTTAGAGTGTTACTAACTAAAGCAGAGGGCATTTCCCGTTTGACCTATGCAGCCCTGTCTCTCGCCGTAAACAAACAGCAGATTCTATTTATAAAATGCTTTCTAAGTTTATCAGTCTTGATGAACTCTCATGAACATGGTGGCCTGAACTTCCTAGATTTTTCAACTTTAAATAATACTTTTAGAATAAATTGGATAAAACAGATCCTTAGAAGCCCATCTTCAATCTGGAACTTTATCCCTAATTATATATTCTCCAAGGTTGGTGGCCTTAAATTCTTATTACTTTGTAATTACAATATTACAAAAATCCCCCTAAAACTTTAAAATTTCCATAAACAAATGCTTCTTTCCTGGTCTTTAATTTATAAACACAACTTCTCTCCCCATCGACATTTTGTTTGGAACAATAAAAACATCCTATATAAGCATAAATCCCTATTTATGGAAAACTGGTTCAAGCAGATCCTTTTAGTCAAACAGCTGTTTAATTCTGATGGTGTTTTGATGTCATACGCTGAATTTTTTTATGCATACGGCATCCCAATACTACCAAAAGAATATGCTGTTGTCTTTGATGCTAGTCCATCCGGTGTTATAATGCTTCTCAGAAGCCCTGCTGCCTCTGAAATCACTTCCACTAACCTGGATCCTGCTGATACCAATACAGGTCAAATCTGCTTTTCCACTAAAAAGAAAAATAACAATCGTGACATACGTATGTTATTCCAGAAAGATAAGTTCTCTGCTCCAAGTGTGGTGTCTTACTGGAATAACTTGATTCCAAATCTGATCTGGAAGAAAATTTGGTGTCTTCCTTCGAAATTTTTCATTGTAAAGAAGATCAAGGAAGTTTATATGAAAATTATTCATCGAATTTATCCCTGTAAGCTATTTTTACAAAGATACAGAAAAGATATTGATGTCACCTGCTCATTCTGTAACTATTCTGAAGAAAATTTGCATCACCTTTTCTGGTCCTGTGATATCTCCCATAGTTTCTGGCAAAATATATGTACATTTATTTCCCAAAAATATATTTCCAATTTACTCTTGCATTTGAAGATGTATTGTTTGGTTTCTTTTCCTATAACCCTGCCAAATCAGACCAATATTATATAATCAATTTAATTCTGTTGCTTACAAAATACCATATTCATAAATGTAAA
Organism: Leptatherina wallacei; assembly: GCA_028567055.1. NCBI lineage: Eukaryota > Metazoa > Chordata > Actinopteri > Atheriniformes > Atherinidae > Leptatherina > Leptatherina wallacei. The sequence continues at coordinate 13,894,211 of JAOXYM010000007.1, read as the reverse complement.
TTCTCAAACCAAAAACCTTCATATTTGATTTTTTTTAAAGGAACTCAAACAATACTCTATAACAATGGAACATTCTAAAAACAAGAAAGCTGTCAAAACCACTGATCTATGTCTGCTTTTTAACATTTATTGAAAAATAATATATATATTTTGTACTCTCTAAACCCTTCCCATTGTCACTGTTCATATTCTGTTCATATGTTGTTTAGTAATGTACAATTGTCAATAAAGACCATTTTGAAAGAAAAAAAACAGGAAAACAGGAAAAAAGAAAAGAAAAAAAACAAGTATGGAGCTGACCTTATTACCATAAAGACCTCAGTTGAATAATAGCAGACCTTCACTGCAAATATCCAGTTTGATTATGACTTTTAATGAAGATGCAGTCTTTTTTCTGCACATTTTGCAGCTTGATCTTTTAAGTTTAAAAATTCAACTTTGTGGCAAATCTGTTTGCATTGTAACCAAAAAATATCATACGAGATATTTTTAAGCTTACAAATGGGGGGGGGATAACCTGTCACTACAGTAATAAGTAATCCACTCACATCTCATCTTATCTCTCAAGTTTAACCTTTAAGAAAAGCAGAAAGCATATGAGATGAATGACGCTCATCTTTTTAGCCTGTTCTCTGAAACGAAGGTGAACTTTTGTGTCATGCACATAAATATCTGCAGCAGCCTCATAGCAATACCTCTATTCAGGCTCAAAAATGAATGACCGTGGCCCTTTGGAGAGACTTTCAATGGCTGCAACACCACAATAAGTAGCTACAATAAAAAAAAAGCAATTTCAAATACAACCACCAGAAAATGACATTTGGACCTTGCCAAATGACATTTACGGGGGGGAAAAAGAAAAGAAAAAGTCAGCAGTACAATTACAAAGCACACTTTAGATACTCTAATCTTTTAAACTGAGATAATTAAAAGCCTCATTTTGTTATCATAGCAAGAGTTGGACAATGATAGATTGACAGCCGGAAAGTCTGGAAGCTGGAAAGGAGAAAAAGGCCTGGTGATGTGAAATTTTAGTTGTATTGTTACTCTAGAGGTCTGCATGAGTGGTGGCTGAAATAATAGCTCCATTGTAGTGGGCGCTCAATGGTGCCGAAATCAAAAAGCTGCAAGAAGCAAAGGGGGAGGAAAAGTGCCTCAGAGAAAGCAATTCACTGGTAATAAAGAACATAATCTTAGCAAATGACAAGCTTGCGACTTTTAAAACAGGTATACTTTCACTGTTTCTGTAAAAACTGATCCTTGTGAAACTGTTGCTATTAATTGAGGCACACGTTTTGAAGCTTCTCAACCCAAACTATGCAATGAAAAGTTACTGATAGATGGGAAAATGTATACATTTAAGTCATGTCATCAGAAAAAGACGTGTGTGTGAACAGACATTTTATGGTCTTAGTTATCCATCTGAGGGTTGACAGCAGTGTCTTATGCTTCTTTATCTTGAAAAACGCACACATCGCTTCTGATAATGATAACCCTGTTCGATTTACAAGATTCTTCCATTTCGAGTTAATTCATCCTTTTCAAATGATTTCCTTGTGACTTGTTTGATTATTGTTGTCCTTACTGGTAAAAGCATACAAGTCTCCTTGATCTCATCTGGTAATTTTTGGTGCTGCTAAACAAAGCAATTTTTTTATGTAGAAGAATTCTCAGAAATTTGAACAAATTATTTTGTTTTCCTATGGGCTGATTACTCAGCTAGAAAGTTTTTCTTGTTATTTAGACCCATCCCCCTGTCTCAAAACAGTTAAAATATTCTATATCCTTAACAGTTTTGCCAATGAAATGGTAGATTATGAATAATTTCCAAAATGCAAAATGCTGTGTGTATATGTCCAGAAATGGACTGAAAAAAGCTTTTTCCTGTTAAAACATGAGCATTACCAGTTGAAAATGTTTGGGAAAAAACTCCATTAGTTAGTCAACAATGACTCTTTTGAAAGGGTTTCACCAGCACATTTGTTTTGCCTCAGTTTCAACAGATAAAGAGTGCAAATAATGTTACTCTTATATAAGTAACTGAACCACAGGGTACACATTCAATCACATTATCACCATGGTGAGAAATGGGAAGCTGGAAGACATCTTACCAGCTGGGACAATGGCTGCTAAATGTGACTGAATCTAAATGTGATTTTTCTCTCACATGGACATTCAACGCTGCACGGCATGTAGTCGCCAACCTGTGAACCTCAGCTTCGTTTGAATGAGCAGCAGGTTTCTGTCTAACTGTAAAGATGGTAAAATTATGTTTACAACCCAAATTCTAAAACAGGATTCTGATCTACTGGTTTGATTTTCAGTTTGAGACAATTGCCAGGACACCAGGAAGACATTATTACAGACTGAAGAGAAACTGGAGTGACTGAAGAGAGTCTTTACTGGTAAGAAAATGAATGAAATCCATTTAAAATATACTGAAATTTTCAGATTATTAACTCTGGCTTGTGAAAATCTGGTTAGGAGTCTCGTCTGTCTGTCACAAACAGCTTAACAAAGGGAATGTCATGGGTGCATTATACATTAAAAGAGTTTTCTTTTGATCTTCTCGGTTTGTTTTATTGCCACTGCGGTGCTGTGAGATTTATCCCTTTATCTGAAACAACTCTACATGAATGATAAGCTAAACTGAGACAAACACAATCTCCACAGAGAGAAAAAAAAAGCCTGCATGTTTGAGTTGAAAAATGTAACTCTTTTGCCCTCTATCAGAGTAAGGTTTGAGTTCACATCATCACTGAGAGAAAAGAGAAACTAAAACACATCCACAGAGACAAAAATTAAAAAGAAAAAAAAAGAAAATCCCATTTTGACCTTTCAGAAATGGAACCTGAGAATAAATACTTGAATGAATGCCTGCCCAAGTGCTTTTTGATGAATGCTTCAATCTCAGATGTTGGGTAATTTTATTTTCACTGATCTCATGGGACAAGGCCAAATGGCAGTGTGCATAATGCACTTTGTCGCCTTTTCAAACCACTGACCTTGACAATGGTAATATAACCTCACACATCCCTCAACAATCCTGTGAAAGTACACACTGATCCAGGCTTTTATGCTCTTTAACTATCTAATCATAGAAGCGTTGATGGAAAGCACTTACAGGTGACATTTGATTGAGGTGTGGACTGAATCTAAACCAGCTGTAGGCTCTAATGGAAATAAGCATATATTTTCAATAAGGTGTTATTTCCAGTCATATGACACACTGCAGCAAACACAGTATAAATACGAACAGACAAGCTCTCATTCTAACAGAAAAACTGCTTCTCTATAGGGAGAAAATGCAACACCCATATAAGTCAGGCAGTGGGCTCCAATGTGTGATATTTGTATTTTATGATGCATGACAAACTGTTGATTTGTATTCTAACAGGTAATCAATTTTCTGAAATAGATGAAGAAATTACCTGAAATGAAAAATCCTATGAATACAGTATATCCTTATTCTTTTAGATAGCTTTTATGCTGTTTCCTGAAAATGCCGGTGAAAGATACTGAAAGATTATTTTGCATTTGACATTATTTCATGGACTTGTGCAAACTTTTACAGATTAATTATATTATACTTAAAGGGGCCATATTATGAAAAAAAAACCTTTTTTAAGTCCTTGGAATAGTCTCTTACAATGTTCTAAGTTACAAACAGACCAAAAACTCCCATAAAAACAACCGCGGGACACAAGTAGGCTGTACGTGACTTTACAATTAAGTCTTTAGA
>JAOXYM010000007.1:13832676-13846011 GCA_028567055.1 Leptatherina wallacei | reverse complement strand
TATGGGAGTTTTTGGTCTGTTCGTGACTTAGAACATTGTAAGAGACTATTCCAAGGACTTATAAAAGTGATTTTTGCCTAATATGTCTCCTTTAAAAACATCAACAGTCTCTGCGGCCCACAAAAGGATCATTTGCAATGTGGAATAATCTGATTGCCTCAACTGTTAATTAAGATTTTACCTGCTATGTTGTGACATGTACTTGAGTTCATTTGATTGCTTGTTAGCTGTCTATATCTAAAAGTAAATATTACTAATGTCCTCACTGTTAAAGCTGTAAAGCTAGCAGCAAGCAGATGGGAGGAAGCTGCATCCACTGTGCTTGCAGGAGGTGAAAGCAGCATGTTGCACACAACTAGACACACTGCCATGATGTAGCACTTGAGCGTTAATCATAGGAAAAAAACACTTATTTCTTTTCTTCTTCTTTCTTTTTTTTTTACTGTCATGGGTTGCAAGAACTTTCTTGAATATAAAATATCTTAAAACAGTTGCATTATCTAAGCAAAATGTTGTCTTACTTGGTCTCTTGATTTCTCAAGCAATTTAGATGATTCATTGAAGAAAAACCAGCAAACAAAAGAAAAACAGCATAACTCCAGATTTCATCATGTGTAATAAATTGCGATTTTGTACAATAGCTCAAATAAAAAATTCATGCAAGAGCATGTTTCCTCTGTGCTCCGAGGCTGATTAGTTGGCTTATAGAGTGTAAACTCCATTAAAAAATTTTTTTTTTTACGTAATACTTTGTCAATAAAAACCTTTAGGTACGTCTGAGAAAAGAGGAAAATCCTTTGGATTATGAAAGGTTTCTTCTCATATTTTTATTCAAAGGAGACTGAAAGTCTGAAATCTTCACACATGAATCCTCTGGCCTTTATCCAGTCCTCTCTGTCTCCATCCCATGTCTCTGTAGTCTTTCTCTGTAATTTGGAGGCATTGTGCTGATGTGAAAGGGCAGTTGTTGTTTCTTGCTGGCCAACCTGGCGTCCCTCTGCCTCTCCCATACATCCCGGAGCTTTTCCAGGAGGCTGTTTATGTGTTGAGTGCAGCACTCCGTGGAGCTTAGGGCCTAATGGAGTGTGAGAGAGGGGCCTGGGCTTCTTCAGCTTGTGTTCAGCTGTATAAACATGCTGCCTCACCACAGCTTTCGCTCTCTTTCTTTTTCTGTACGAATTACTATTTCACTTTTACTTTTGTCTGTATCTCTTTTTCCTGCTCCATCACAATTTGTTGCATCATCATTACTATTTCTTCCTAGTGTATCCCATCCTTTCAGTTTATTTTTGTATTTCATTATAGCAGCATGGCATCAAGACTGGTAAAACCAATGACTTAGAGTGAAAACTGGTCTGGCCTCAGTCTTGACATGCTCCCTTATGGGATGTTTACTGAAGTGAAGGAGCATATACCCAGGTGGCATTGTTGTTTGGAAGTTTTTGGAAGTGTTTGGAAGACAGTGTTGTTTATTTTTTCTGCCAGAAGAACAACAGAAAAGTCAATAATAGAAAAGAAAGATTAGATGAAAAAATAAGCCACACTGTTAACTGATACCTTCAGCCTTTTTTTTAGATTTATAGTTTTCTGGTCTGTAGCCAGGAGTAAGAGCCTTCCTTACAGACACGTCAACAGTTAGAAATGAGAGTCTAAGTGCAGACTGGGAATTTAGCAACCTTACTGTTACTCTTAGGTGCTATTGTAAATTAAAGACTACAGACTTTGATAAAAATCTCCAGCATTTATGCATAGATTAAACATATACATAACCAAAAGCTGAAAGAAATGTATCAACCCTAGCCTTATTCTCCTTTGTGTTTTGTTGTAAAATATTGATAATCAACTATTTTTGTACCCTTCTCATAGTGAGAAAGAAGGCTTTGGCTGACAACCAATAAACTTCCTCAGGTTTAGTTCTTAAACTGGTTGACAGTTTGAATGATCATCCATATTTACTGTAGTGTACAGAAGCAGGGCTTGTAGATATTGTAGAGAGTTTTGTGTCAACTGTAGAAAGCTGAAATATAGTTGCTTTCTTTGGTCTCATAGTGATTTTACATGAAGAAAAGGTATGGGTTTTCCTCTCATGTTTGACTAGCAGTGGACATCTCAGCCAAACTGTTAGCTGAAAAAATAATCGCACAATTATTTAGAGTCATTTATAGGTCAGACAGCCACAACTTCATCATGCCCTCATCTTCAAAGGTAGCTTGTTAAGAACTTTGTGTAAAATGAATTGACTTGTTGTTTTCTTACTTTGTTTAATTAGTTTTCAGTGCCCTTAAATGCCACTCATTGGTGGAAAATTAAAACTAGTAGCAATTGATTATTTAGCTTGTCACCTCAGGATCCCCCAGATGAGCTGGCAATTGTGCCTGCGGAGAGGGAAGTCTGGGCTTCCCTGCTCAAACTGTTGCCCCCGCGACCCGATTCTGGATAAGCAGTGGATGATGGATGGACAAAACAATCAAACTTCAACTTACACACTTCCATTTCTCAGAAAATGTGTTGGCTACTTTAACCATCTTTTCATTTTATGTTACAAGCTAATCTCAATGACATATCTGGAACGTAGCCTTTGATGATTGGTGAGGAGACCTCCATGTAGTTCTATCATTTCATGAAGTAACATGAGGGGGCATTTTGTATGTCCTATGAAGTGATCAAATATGGTCCTTTTGCCTAATAAAGGGTTAAAGCCTCTATTGTACACTACCTTGTCTCCTTTCAGTGGGCTGTCCTAAATTGTTTGGGAGAGCCCTGCTTTGTCAACAAGCCATTAGAAATCTGTAAGAGAGTGGCAGACATGCCTCTTGTTTTGTCACCATGAAAACTGCAGCATGCATTAGAAAAAGGGGGTAAAAAGTGGTTTTCACAGCTACCAAGCCTGCGGGGAGTGGGATCACACACACTGCTACACTGTTACACTCCAATGAAACTCACAGGAAACGGGCTCCTGCTCTGTCATTCCTACAGTGCAAGTACAAGTGATTTAGTGATTTTTAATGCCAGTTTATTGCAATACCTTTCTAGTGTCAGTATTATATATATAACTAAGTTCCAGATTGCATTTTTCTAGCCTTTGTTATTTCTGATTCTGTTAATTTTCTTACTGCAATCTGGGGATTACAGTTGGACTGAATGGATACATAGATTATCTTTTTGTACACTCACTTATTAGTCTCAACTAATTAAATTTAATGGGACTGAAATTTTTGTTCAGGACAAGACCATATCAGAAAATTTGCTTTATGACAGTTTAAAAATGTTATAAGCAAAAAAATATAAAAAAAACAATCATTGAAATAAACAATAACTTCATTAGGAGTTAGATTACATAGTTCTTTCTTTAATTCATCTGCTGTGCTTTATCATATTTTAATGTGTAAGAATGTCTTTGCATATAGACCCAAGTTGTATGTTAAAACTGCATCACAGTATATAAAACCGATGGAAAAAGGTCTAAGAAACTTGACCAATGTTCATTTCTGTTGAGATTAGTGCAACAGGTTGGCATCCTGATTGGACATGTTTTCTTTAGATTAACATAAGGTGAGGCGAAAAAACCTTAAAACTCAGTAAGGTATTGATGTATCAGCTAAATAATGGGTGACAGGGAGCCTGCATGAACAGGAATTTACCATAGCCTGATTAACTTATGATCCGATGACCTCATTGATGTTAATGAGCTGATGTTTCTAAGTATCCAATTTTTGATTAAAACTTCCTTCTATGTCTTCCGTGTCCTGAGTCCTTCCTGCTCTGCAGCTTCAGTAGACCATGTCATAAATGATTGTGGCATCATTATCCACTATCCATCGCCAAAACCAAACCGACACATGCTGCCTTCCCAGAAGTCCCTGCTCTTTAGTGAGTGTGGCTCTGTGGAGTGGAAATCTCCAAGGTTGTGGCTCACCCTTCTCCATAGTAGAAGCACCTGAAAAAATAAGCTAGCCTCTGCCGGTTTGTCCAGCGGAGGCACCGCTGAGTTAAATATAGATGTAATATCCCTCCCTTTCAACTGTATCCAAACAAATTATAGATGACTTTCTTACAGGATAGTTACTACAGAGTGATTGTCATAAAACTGGAAGAAATGAGCATAGTGTGACATGACATGACATTAGAAACAAAGCCTTTTATGTGCTTTTTATGATTAATTAATCCCTGCATTGATTTGTTTGGGTGTATTTATGACTGCCACAATGACTGGCAGCCTGAAAGCTGCTGGACATGCGAAGCCATTTTTATTCAGCTTCTAGTGGGTAGCGAAGGAAGCTGGTCTCAGATGTGGCCATAATGAACTGACAGCGAAGCTGGTTAGTTTAGGGAAGTCCTGCGACCCACAGCGGTTGGATGTATGAAGAGAAAAAAGAAGCATGTCAACTGTTTTCCTCTTTTTTAAAAAGAAATGTTAGCAATTTTTTATCATGCAGAATCCAAAAAAAGAGCTTTATTCTTGACATTTAACTAACAGTTTTCTAAATCTAATGAAAAAGAGGCCTGGGGAGTCTTGATCTATCGTTTTCCAACTTCCTAAATTTAGTTATTTAAAACTAAACTTTTCAACCAAGTTTTAACAAGAGTTGTGGAATCGTCTAATCTGACATACAACATACTTCATTATTCTGCCAATAACATTATTATTTCCCCTTACATCACTATTTGAAATCGTCATTTCAGTCTGGTCTTTGTCAGGACTCCATAACAAAGCTAATCTTTTCCTAAACTTAACCAGGTAGTTTTGGTTGCTACACTTACAGCAGCAAGTCTCTAAGTTGAGTCCTGTTGTTTGTAAGTCCTGTAACTTCGTCCTTATTTCCCCCAATAAGAAACGTGTCACTAGTTTGTAAGTAAAAATTTCAAAATGGTAACAACTTTGAGAAAACATTAATATTTGAAGTTCCAGGACAGAAATTTGATGATTCAATCAAAACACAACCTTAAAAAAGCATTACTTTGTAGCACGGTAGCCTTAATTTGTAATAAATTTAACGCAAAAATCATCAAGATGCCAAAAATGTCTGTAAGTGTGATGAAAAACTGCAATAAAACACCTGTTGGCTGGGTTTAATGGGACAATCTCTTCACCATACGTCCGTCTACCATCAGTAAAAGGATTCAAAGTGCTTCTGTAATAATTGCAGGGCCAGCTCTGCAACCAAAGAGCAGATTTCCCCCGCTGACAGCTTCACTGCTTCATAATGATGCATTACAAAGAAAAACACGTTTGAAGTTCCATTAATTCTGTGTGTGTGCTTTTGTGTGTGGTTACGTCATTAAGAGTAACCCCAAATGTATTTCACTCCCAGTATAGCTCACAATGGAACATTTTCATGCTTCTTGCTATGTATTTTCCATTTTATGTGTCCCGTCTATTTCTCAAACTTCATTACATCTTTATTGACGTGTTTTGCTCGGACTTCAAATAAAACAGCAGGCGCTGAAAGTAATGATTTGTGAAATGAAATTTGACTCAGCGTATCACTGCTTTAACAGTTAATGAACTCATACAACCGCTGTGTTCCTAAAATAACTTGAAACACATCTGATTGTCACAGAGTGGAGCGAGAATAAAACACATTTATGAATGAAGCATAAATGTATTAAGGACATATTAAGTCATGTCGCATTTCTGTTTGTGTGCTTCAAAGGTTTTTGTTAATATCACTGTCCAGTGAAAACCATGTATCTGAATTAAGTGACTGTGGCTTCCCTGCAGAGCTGAGAAAATGGTCCTCCTCCTGTACTAAAATCAAGCATTTAAAAAGTTGTTGGATAATTTCATAGTGCAATGTGTTGGCGCAAACAGTTTTTTCCTGTTAAAAATAAGGTATTTCAGAGATAAAAATAAAGTATAATACAGTATTTCTTATATTAGTTCGATCACAAATGAGACTAATGTATAAATAATTTTATTTTCTGCTTACAGATGTGATTAGAAGCCATCGTCACATCACATGCATAATGCTGCTACTAGATTTTGCTCAGTTTAGAACTGTAGGTTTTTTTTTTTTTTTTTTTTTCTGGCAGGGTAGAATGGTGAAAATCTCAATCTTAGCCTGATGTCTGATGTGAATAATTGCTTTTTGTGTGAGGACACATGTTGAATAAAACAAAGTTACATCAACAGACAATGCTTGTATATAATAGCTTATTCAGAAAAATAAGGGGAAAAGAAATAAATGCATCTTCACAAATGGCTTCTATTGATTTAAATTTGATAAAACATATTCTTACTGTATTCTACATTTTTTCTAAAAAGATTAACAAATGAAACCACTAAGATTTAAAACAGCCACATCATCAACCTAATAGGCTTATATTTAGCAAGCTTCATCTCCCAAGTGGAATGATCATTATTTCTCCTGATCATCATTATCATCCCTCAAACGATACTTTGGCACATGTGCAAAACAGAACAAAGTTTGTGAAACTGGATCCTGGAAGTTAAAGAATGTTTTAAACTCGTAACACATGGCTTGTTAATGCCAGCTTGCTGTGCAGGATGTAAGGGTCATCAGTGTTCCTAAGACAACAGGACCTCTGTCAAAGCTCACCGTGGCGAAGTGGGATCCACCTTATATCATCACATTTTTTTATCATTTATTAGTTTGAAAGCAAAATTGTGAATCAATCGCTGTGAATACAGACCAAAGCACATGCCTTAACACTTGAATTTTATTCTTTTATCAATATCACAATTTTTAAATGAAATAGATTATTTCAGAAATCATTGTAAAAAAAAGAAAAAGAAGTTTTTCATGTATGAAAGTCCAAGGTTTACTGGTCTCATCTCCTCCAATCTAGATATTTTCAAATAATTGTCCTAGTATTGCTTTTTAAGGTAAATGTTTATGTAACTGCACCGTTTTCATGTACTTATAGGTTCTTCTTTCATGGGACAATGATTAGCTTTTCACTTACATAATCATTTTATAGGCATATAACCATTAATCTATACAAACTTAAAGATTTTTTTTTTTACAAATGAACTGTTATTAAACTCTCTTGCATCAGGTTCTTACCCTAAAATATAATCTGAAAACATTTGCACTAGTAATTTCTATTAGAGATGTGTAAGATTTTGGTATCATATTTAGAGTTATTATGTCTTTTAAAATGTCGTGAAGCATTAATATTGGTTAAAACACAGAAATGGTTCCATAATGTGGATTTAAACTCCATATAATTAATGCTGATGTGACTATTTAACATTTTCAACTCAGGAATTTGGCCATGTCAAACATTACACATTAAATCAGCTGCTGTACAGTACATCATCCACAGCTGTGTAAAATGTAAGAGCCTCCAGAAGAGGGCACTCCATCTCTGTTTATACTCCTGCTGTAACAGAGCTTTAATTCTCTCCTTCGCTGCCCCACAAGAGCCCCTCAGTGTGACAAGTTTACATAGACCATCTGCAGACCTCCCTACTGCCATAAAAACACTAATCACAAGGTCATAAAATGTGACTCCATAACGACACCCAGAATGCAGCAACTGGACTGAGAGTAGTAGAAGCCAGCTTGTGAGTTCAACTCTACATGAATGTGGTTATTGATTTAGTTTTAATTTAAATTTTTGGCTCAGTTTTAAATATGTCACAGGTAATTCTGCAAGGTGGTAGGCAATTTGAACTAAAATACCTACAAGACAGGATGGAGGTATTCATAAATCCATTGCTAATCTTGTGTTTTTTTCCTTCCAAGTTCTTTAATAATCTCTGATTAGTTTTTAAAAGGCAAACCAAAAGCTTTAAAAAATTAGAACTTTAATGAAAGTATCAATTTTTTTTGTTGATAAATCTTAGCAGTGCAATACAATCAAAAGCAATTCATTAAAAAAAAAACTTGAAGTTGTTGTATCTTCACAAGGCACAAGAACAAAAAGACTGAATATATTTTACTCTACTTAGTCTTTGTAAATGTTGGCATTTCTTTTGCTTCTTTAAGTCACACCTCCATAGATAAAGTATCATAACGGTCTGTGCTTAACAAAGTACAATTAACAAACAAGTTATGTCAACTACCATTACATTTTTGGCTTGATGTTTTATCATTTAAAAAAAGAAATGCTATTTTTCACACCACAGTTGAGGAGTGTTATAATCAAATGTTTGGTCAGATGTGTTTATCTTATCACCTCCTTTACTTTTACATGTGACCTGAGTGACTCCACTCTGAGCTTTTCATATAAAGCTTGCTAGACTTTTTTATTCATTGATATCAACAACTTGAGGACAGTAAAACACATTTTCAACTTCAACTCCATATAAGATCAAATAAGTCAGGCCTTAAAGGTCAGTCTGAGTGTTTAGGTCTAATTTGAAGACTTTTTTTACACAGCTAGTGTTTTGCCAATGATCACACAGTGTTTTATGAATGACAGTTACCAGTGCTGCATTCACGTGTTTGGCCAAACAAGATGCACTCATGTGATCAGGACCAAACCATCAGTGATGATTTCTCTTGTGCACAGAGATTCTACGCTGAAGTAGAAGCTACCAGAAGACCCTAAAAATGGAGCTCCGAGGATTAAGAATGTGAATTCCTGCAGGGCAGATAAACAAAACAGTGTGCACATCTTAGACTCATATGATCTGTTGAAAGATGATTTCTGTTCAAAAGCACCTGTTATGCCGTCCATCATACTACATAACATTCATTTAAGGTCTAGTAACAAAATGGGCATTTTGAGTAAATTGTTTTACACTGACACACATGTACAAATTGGAAAGTTCTGATGGGCTGGACAAGAAAAGGTGTATTAGGTGAAAATGTGCAAAAAGAGGAGAGGGGAAAAAATATATAGGCTTGCTTGAGGTGTATTGAAGAGGTATATATATATATATATGTGTTTGAAGACTCTTTGAAAGGATGTAGAGAGTTTATCTTTTTTAGAATTCAGTGAGAGGGATTTTTAAATTTGAAGTCAAAAGTTCTTTACAAATTTTAATTGACAAAGAAATGGAAGATTTACTAACATTTTATATTTTCATGTGAATATTTCATTTTATATTTTCATATAAAAATTTAATTTCATATGTTCATATAAAATGTATATTTATAAGTAAATTGCAGGAAATGAACATGCAAAAATATGTATTGGAAAACAATTCAAACCTTTTATTCCCAGGCATATTTTCAAAATGTTTAGCACAAATACAGAGGATATTACTGTAAAGTAAATATTATAGTAACATCTAGTTATCTTATTACACAGTGTTATCTACTTTATATAAAGCTAGCTTACACATGACAACTACATCATTACATAACAGTAGTTAATCTTGTTGTAGCAAAATGGCTGATGTCTGAACTGAACAAGGGTTCTTTTTTAAGCTCTACAATCTATCGTAATTTTAAATGTGTTGAAGACACATCACTTCAGTCAGACAAAATAATTTTATTGTGATAAAAGCATGACTCTGCCTTCACAGCCGATCTTTTTGTATCTCTTCTCAACCTCTCAGAGGAGAAAGCAGCAGGAGTGTGACTGACAGACAACCTCTGTGGAGCCAAAATTTATTTCAACAACAAGCCGACCAATATGGGAAATCAAACATGGAGGGATATTATCACAGTGAAATCACTGTAAACCACCCACCTTGTTCCCATGCACAGCAGGAGAGAGCCAGTGTAAGAGACATAGAGAAAAGGAGGAGATGGTTTATGATGTGTTGTTTGGAGGCGAGGGTGCTCAGCTCATCGGCATGGCCCCCGAAGTCAGCCGGCCAGTGAACGGGCACTTGTCATCTGGAGTATGAGGCAGCTGGGGTTATCCTCAGAGACACGGTGAGGTGAAGTGGGTGACCATGTTTGAGGTCCGCCCAGCTGTTATTGCCCCTAATATTCAACAGATGTCTGGGATCTCAGCCCGCTAAGTCCTCGCACATGCCAGAGCAGGGAAATCAAAGCAAAGACCCTGCAGCCGGCCGATCACTGCAGCATATGCACACACTCACAACTGTTAGAGGGCGCACACACTCAAACAACCATGTGCATTAAATCACTGTCATTAACCATTTAGTGAGATGATAGAGGCAATTAAGATCATTCTTGATTTTTGGATGAAGGATCAGTAAGCTGTGACACTCTGACTTTTACAAAACACAGCTGTTCATGTCATGTCCACACATTGTTTGGTAGAAAATATTCAGTAATGCAAATGTTCAACATCTAACTAATGTAGTTCTGCTTAAACATGTATTGAAGTTCATTTTAAAACTGCAGCATAAATTACAACTTCAGTGAAAACAATAGATTTTTGAGCCAAGAGCTTATCAAATCATCTCAAGAACATTTACCTTGAATATGTTTGCGATGGCAGCGCCTCTTAAAAAAATATTTATCACACTTTGCCTGTATCACCCTAAAAATATTACCCATTCCAATCATGTCGAGAACTCTTCTCAGTGGGAGAAACCCTATGCCTTCATACATGCAAGCAAAAATTGAGTTAAATAAAAAGCACCACTGTGTTCACACACATAATCCATGCAGAGGCTTTCGTTTGAGGGTGAAAATAAGAAAGTGGAGAGTTGCTTTGCTCCAAGTGGTCACAAGGGGTTGAGCATTTCGAGCCCCGGCTCACACAGCTCGCTTACTTTGGAGAGCGCTTCAGGGAAGGCAACATTAGATATAATGAAACATTCACAGACTGGCCCTCTTTCCAGCCTCCATGCTCGTTCGCTTCCATAGAGGATATTCTGACTGAAACCTTTCTACAAGTTGTTAGAATGTCCAGCTTAGAGCATGCCAGAGAAACATGGCAAAGATACGAGGAGGAAAAACACTTGCCTCGATTACTCCTGCTTAGCTTTTTGCTTCCTTTTGTGCCTGAAATTGAGAGCTTTAAAGCTGTTTGAAAACATTCTTTAAGTTTGGTTTTTGTTTCCTTGAAGCATGATGACCCTAACCATGTGCACTACTAGTTAGAAAACTGTTCTTTCCCCATTAATCATTCTCACTGCTCTTAATGTAATGCTTAAAGTGCAGAGTTTAGGTGCCTTATGGTCCAAAAAAGGGTTAAACCAGAAAGCTTTATAAGCTCAGATAGTTTGACAAAATATGTGCAGATTAAGCATAATCACGAGTGGTAAAGCTGATTAAAAAAAATCGAGAGGATTACATTTTGAGTTTGATTGGGTGGCACCAACCTCAACTTGTTTAGCAGGAAAATGGGAAATATAGAATTTCATTATGCTGAATTACTGCAGGAGACAAAATTCACTTGTGATGTTTTTCCTTATTCTTCCCCACCTCCTCAATTAATGCTGTTTCCCTGGTTTCCGTTGTGGTCCTGCATGTGTCCCACACTTGGCCACAGTGCTGGCCATGGAGACACTCCCAAGTATATAAATTCACTTACTCACTCTGAGACACATTGATTCGTACCCAAATATCCAAGCAACTGTGAAAAAGATATAGACTCCACAAATCAAGCCCCAACTCATAACGAGCATTTCTTGCCATCTTAAGAATATATTCATGATTTGGGGACCTTTTATGAGGAAGGTGATGGCAGATTGACACCAGATGTGTCATAAATTATCAACAAGGAGATGCCAAGCTAAACAGACCGGCATAAATATACAGTGACTCCAAATATACTGGTCGCTTCAAATTTAACTACTGCTCTTCTGTGCAAGTCTATTTCTGATGACTGTGATGTCTTTAAACAGTTTCAGAGAGACAGATACAGTTTATATGAATTGTTTTGTCAGTGTATATAATTTACTCCAGTAATCCATTCATTTCTGAAGAACCATCCATCCTGAATTAATTTGATATTTTCCAACTTTAATAAGAAAAATGAAAAGACTACAGATAAAATGATTATTTAGTGAGTTGCAATTAAAATTCATCAAGGCTATTTGTGGCTTAAATAATTACTCAAAATGTAATTGTTCAGTTGAACAATGCATGGCTTAATCCCAGAGCTATAGAAAAATCCAGAAAAAGTAAAATATTTCAAAAAGATATGTGAATGAATGCAAGCTGCAGCAGAAAAATTTAATTTCTAAAATAGCCCTCAAATTGGTTTAAGAATTAAGGGCAATAGATTGGACTCTGTCTGTCTTTTTCTTTTGTTTGGAACCTTACTGTGTAGGCAATTATGAAATAATTTGTGTAAGGTAGTACCATAAATGAAATTTGTCAAACTAAATGTGTTTTTGATTGACTGACTGCAAATTCTAATTATTTGCTTGTACATATTATGAAGAATAATAAACAGTTACAGGCCAGTTTGTTAATGTTGTAATGACCATGTTTGACCTGTGCACAGCAGTTTCACAAGACTTGGTCATTCAGCTTGAAAAATCTCTATGACTGACCCCACGGCTCATGAACACGGTTTCTATGTGCAACAGCACCAATGACGTCTCTTGGTTGGAACGTGTCCCCCCAGTTAGAGTGCCAGACACTGGACAGTGTAAGTGAGTGTGAATGTAAATAAACCCCATTATACCAGTCATCTCCTCGGCTCCCGTCGCACTCTGGAGGTAAACACAGAGCTTCCTGCAAAGTACTTCTGGTGCTCTTGCAGTTAGATCAGTCACAACAACACTAAATCATTCCATCTCTGCAGCAAATGGCGATGAAAATGAAGATGTCCAATTGCACACTGAGGTGAGCAACCTACAGTGAACAGGTCAATTAAGAAAATGTGTCAGCAATATTTGTCTAAACACCAACTGAGTCATGTGGGGAGTAGCTTTAACCTGGGTAAGCACCATGCAAAGTGGTCTGCACGACCTAATGAAATGTGACAAACTGTTTCCACACAAACAGCAAAGTGTTCTCACCAACACGTGTTATTGACATGACCATTAGGTCATTTAACACAGTGAAAAT
Source organism: Leptatherina wallacei (assembly GCA_028567055.1). Classification (NCBI taxonomy): domain Eukaryota; kingdom Metazoa; phylum Chordata; class Actinopteri; order Atheriniformes; family Atherinidae; genus Leptatherina; species Leptatherina wallacei. The sequence goes on along the minus strand of JAOXYM010000007.1, from coordinate 13,833,151 downwards.
TCTAGATCAGAGCTGAAAGGATCTCTGCGATGAAAACTAAAAACTAAATGTCTTCAATATATTTATATAAATGTTTTTTTCTTAACTACAACATGATACCATTACAAATTACATTTATGTATATACATTTATTTAATACATTTTAAAGACCAGCTACCTTTTTGAAAATGTAAAAATCCTTTTTTAACTTTTTTCATTAACACCATGGAAATATTAATAAAAAAAATGATATACTGCAAAGTGGTGATTACTGAATATAACTTGTTTTTCTATAGTATCTAGTCTTAAAATTAATGCTTAGAACAACAGGTGCATGATAAAAATTTCTAGATATTTTGCATTGAAGACACTATTAAAATGGATGAATTCTACTGTATGTAATTTATGTCCTACAAACTGTTAAAGGAGACATATTATGCAAAAATCACTTTTATAAGTCCTTGGATTAGTCTCTTACAATGTTCTAAGTCACGAA
>JAOXYM010000007.1:13821347-13832533 GCA_028567055.1 Leptatherina wallacei | reverse complement strand
TGCACATTATTATTCATACCGTTCCATTAAAGAAGGAAAAAAAATCAGCTGTCACTGAAATAAATTGAAACTGACAAAAGTAATAATATATAAGAATTTGATGAAAATCATGACATTGTTATTGAATTGTGGTTCAATAGAAATATTTCTAATAAACAAGCAAAAATATGATAAACCAATATGTTACATCACTCATAAGCGAATATTTCCACATTAAAATATCACTATACTATACAGTCATTTAACAGACACTTTTATCAAAAGTGACTTAAATTTGAGTACACCAGTGATGCTGAAACTGGAGGCAAGGTGGGTGAAGTGTCTTGCCCATGGACATAGTGACAGTTGACTGGAGCAGGATCAGGAGTTGAACTGCTAACCGTCAGGTTATTGGACAACCTGCTCTACCACCTGAGCCACTGCCTGCCTCAGAAAAAAATTTCCTGGGGACCTTTTGGTGCTTTTGCTGTCCAAACCTGCAAATCTCAGAACTCATTAAACCATGATTTAAAGGGGGAGTATCATGTCACTTTCAGGCACAAACAACCCTTTTATAGCACTATCAAATAACTGTGTTACCTTCAGTTGTTTTTGAAATGCTGTATATAGAAAAAAACAACTCAAAAGAAATTCAACTTGCAATGTGTCTGTATATGAAGCCTTGAAAATCCGCCTTTGTGTCTTTAAGATTCTCAGACCCTTTCCAACACGCCCCCTTCAGCATGTTACTGCAGCTGTGAGTGGGAGGGGGGGAGCAAGGAGTGCTTTGCTGGAGCTGAGCTCGCAGTGGAGGGGGAGGAGCTTTGCAGAATAGGAGGTGCTATGCAGTAACAGCCGTTCGCTTGAATATGCATGAATGAGTGAAAGCAACCCTCGGAGCATGTTTTTGCAGAGGGAATGACATGATAACATGATAAAAGGCTAAAAAAAAGTAAATTTTGCAAATTACCCCCCCTTTAACCATAAAACACCATAAAAGACTGTATTCCTATTACTTTCAACACAAGTTATGTCTCTCTTAGATGAAGCTGTATTCCCAACTGAACAGCACCCATTAGGAACCAAAGACACAATTGCAACTTGTAACTTTCGCATTCTGTCAAAACTGAAGTTGTTAAGTCTTTTCATGCATAATGGTCACTCAGTACTGTGCCTATTTGAAAAAAAATGTTTCTAGTACATTCATGGGTGGGGACAGTATCTTTGGTTACACTGTATGAGAGCTCTTTCTATTGTTCTGGTCATCCACAGCGAAAGCAGAGCAAAACCTTGAGGTAACTGGTTATTCTATAAAGACAGCTGTTCTGACAGGACCACCTAGGCCCTCTGTTTATTGTTTGAGAAAGTGTTTTGGTGAACAGAAGCCGGGCACTGCTCTTAAAGATGTTGAACATAATAGTTTGAAGCAGATCTGAATGGAGGTAGACGAGAGATGATGAAAATTAAGAATGAAGAAGGATGAAGAGCCTGTGAGGAGAAGAGAATGACTTTCGAAGCTGGGGGGTTGGTGGTGTTTGAGGCCAAGAGGGCACATGGGAGCCATGGCCTGAGGATGGATCCCAGCCGACCCCCTCCTAGGTGTCAATGTTATGACATGTGTACCGCTCCACTGTTTTCTCTCACAACAAAAGCACTTCATCTTCCAGGGTGGCCTAGCCTCATAAAAAGAAATCTAGATTTACATGCTGAGGATCAGACCATCCACCTTCTCCTCTTCCTGTTGCACTTACGCTTCACTTCCTGTGGGCCAGGGCTTGACCGTCAGGGGTAATAAATAACGGCAGAATGGAGTGGGGAAAAGTCTAATTCCCACTCTGAAAGTCGAGCAGCATTTTGTTCTTTTATTTTCATTTTCTTTTTATGTATGTTCCACATAATACATAGTTCAGTGTCACATTAATGCTTAATATCAGAAATAATCAACCTATTTTGAGAGAAGTCTGAATATCTTTACAGCTCTACTTTGTTACATCTCCCATGACTAATGATGAGTACACTGTACCGTAATAACAATAAATCGGGCGGGGGGGGGGGATCACAGCAACATATCCTGAATGACTTCAACATGAAGAGGATTTTGGATGTCTGTTTCCTCCTGGCTCAGAAAAGAATACTGCACATGGAAAATATGATGTTGGTTAATGAAATTCATATGGTGTTTTCAAACTGAAGGCGACTGCGGTTGTCAGTGAGGTTTTAGGACATGACACTCATTGTCATGCGTAATGATTCATCAGTATTTATTCAGATTAGTGCTGCTCTGTAAAATGCCTGGATGTTTTAAAATCTTCATATTGTGTCCTACATTTGTCTTGAATAAAATCACTGCTGGACGCAGAGTTAACGAATGCAACATGTTTTTGCAGCTAGCTTCAAATATTTAAAATATTGTGATTGATTGTTTGTCAACCAAGGCAGATTAAGTAACCAAGTCAAATTTGTTACAGACTGGCAAAGGTAATGGTTTCATGTTAAGAAGCATAATTTTGTTGAAAAGGGACATTAAAGAGTGCCCACACTATTATATAAGATATTGGAACTGGCATCAGGCTCCATACTTTAAAGCTGATATCAGTAAACATAATCATAAATATCTTACATACATTTTTTTGGCCACAGGACAAGATGTCAGCTCTCAGGTGGTCAGGTCCAACATTCACCATTCATTTTGCATTCACATTTGCTTTCAGTTGCCTAGAGAAATATCATGCTTTTTAGACGCTAAATGCCCTGCTGTGTTCAGCAACCAGTTGCTAACAGCATAGAGCTGCTTTCCTGGAAACAACTCCCAGGTGTGACCAGAAAACACTGATGTGATGACATGAGCCATGAGAGAAAGAAGTCACCTGGTAAACACAGAAAAAAATAACCAATACTGAAGCACTCTGTAGAGCGACAAAGAATGTGGTGATAATCAATGCCTTGCATTCCAGATGGTCATTATACCCACTCTTTATACAAAAATATATTTCAAAGTTGCTTTAGGTTTTCATTGATGAATTCCTCTGCTGGTGCCCCAACTCTTGTGCTACTTAATCTATTATTGACTTATTTGTGGTTATTGTATGTCTGAATGTGTCCAGAGTTTTTAAGGAGTCTCCATCCTATTACTGTATTAGTTAAACTGGTTTACAGGCACATTATGCACTGCCTGATATTTAGGGCTATAATGTTTAAATGTTTTATTAGAGATCATTGTTTCCTTTGCACTTCTGGTTTCATTGATTTATATCTGTATCTGCACTGTTGTCTCACTGTAAGAAGGTTCTTGGTTTAAACCTTAACTGGGCCTTTCTATGTGGAGTTTGCATGTTCTCCCCATAAATATATGGGTTCTCTGGCTGCCTGCCACAGGCCAAAAACATGCATGTTAGGTTAATTGGTTATTGTAAATTGACCCTTGTGATTATATGGCAGCTGGAATAGGTTCTTGTGACGCAGACTGGAATTAACCAGATATGAAAGGAATGATTTGCGCTTCCACGTCACTTTTTAAAAAGTATATTCTTTTTATGGAGGACCAGGAGGGTCTTTGAAATAGTAATACTGCATTTTGATGAGGAGGAATTAATTGTGATATAAAAATATTGATTGCTAAATATAATTTTTAATTCAACAATTAATTTGTACAAAAAGAAATCAGGTTGCAAAGGGTTTTGTTATTACACATTTTAAACTGACATTTCAAAGAGGAATTGCACATTGAAATGTTAATTCATTATTAGATACTGTGATCTGAAATTTCCTTTTCCATATACAGTTTCAACAAGTGATGATTTACCACACAAAGTACAAGTTAAATTAAGTGTGTTGAACAGAATGTCTGCTGAAGGCGATGGATGGTCGCGGTTCAATACATCCATTAATCACGTGCTGATAGTGACTCACTTGTGTGCGATTTGTTGGAGCATATTTTCCCTTTTAGCTAGTTTTGATTCTAGTAAACAGGATACCAGTTGATGAAGAGTTTAGATATTAAAAACATTCGGAGAGTTTCTGTTTCAGCGGCTGAAGCTTCAGGGATCAATATCAGCAATGAGGTAGATCAATTAAACCAGGTTCATTATTTCTATGAGATGGGAATATAAATAACAGGCTTTGATAATAATAGTCTAAATGGACCGCATACAGTGTTTTTATTCTTTGTATAAATTCCAGTGCAGACATTAAATGTTACATGATATACTGTAACATGATTACAGTAAAAGCTTGCAGGTGTGTTATAAGGTCAGATATGTGAAGCTTTACTTATGTAGCCAATTCATTTAATCAGTGATGATGGTAAAAACTAAATATAATGCAAATCTTATAACAGAGAAATACTGTGAAACTCCATTCATTCTAATTGTCACTTCATATTTTTTAGATATATCGAAACACAATGATGGTCATCTGAGCAATCTAGTTGTCTTCAATATTGTAGAAGCTCTAGATTTTGATGTTTTGCTGCACAGCACCATATATGTCATCTTCAGCTCTCCTATAAAAGATGGCTGATATCTGTCCTGTACTTTTTCTGAACTTATTTTTAGGATTATTTTTAAATGTAACCCTAAATATTGTCTTTGTTTTCTAAGAAGGATAATGATGGAGTAGAGATTGTTCTAAAATGTTTTGTGGATCATGTTCTGGAAGATTTCTCCATACTCCACTGAAGACAATCAATAACTATGTTCGCATGGTCAAATATTTCCTCTGAATGACTGAAATCAGAGATTCCAGCTGACACTCTTCAAGTCACCACATTTTATGCTCATCGAACGTTAAATCAGATCAAACGTGTCTAAACCTGTTGCCCCTTCTTTGCCATCCCATGTAAACATTTCTTGATCCACCACTGCTCTGATGCTACGTCAGTACATTGACAAATATGTAGATGTCAGTGCTCTCTTGTCATTAACATTAGGGAGGTATTTTGTGTTGCTAAACTGAATTCTGGGTCTGTTGTTTTGCTAGCATAGCTTATGGTGGAAAGTTAAAAATATTTCAAATGTTCAAGTGGTAGTGGAGGCATTATTCAATGAAATCACTATGGAGCATTGTGTACATATGTTCTGTATTCTACCTATGGAAACTACATGCCTAAACTGTATAGACCTTCCATGGAGTATTTTTCCATCTGGGGCAATACCTGGTCTTCCTTAAATTCAGCCTGAGCATTACAGCTGATATTTTTTCTCCTCTCATTGAATGAGGGTGACGACAAAACCCAGACGAGGCAAGCCAAACCCATCTTTTAGCTTGAAAACACGTTCAAAAAGCCAGAGATGTTTCTTTGTAAGCAGGTTGAAATCACCCTAAACAATTCCTCTTTGGTTGAGGGTTGCATGGTAGGAGAAGTTTTTAAAGCAGCTCTATTCAGGTACCAGTCTCATGACGAGGTCTGCGACATTTGTACTAGACAAGAACTGACGAATGGTCACTTTGTTCATACTTTCCAGAACAAACACTTCATCCTTTCCTCTCACCAAATCATACCACCAATCATTGTCCCTGACACTCAGAGCATTATTCAAATGTAGCCACTGTCAGCACGGACATGTGGTCGCCTTTTTAATCAGCTCATGGTCACAGGGCCACTGGCGCCAGTGAATGAAACACCCTCTCATCTTGTGGCACAAATAGGGAAGCCCTTATACCCCATTGCCATTGCCAATATATTCAAACCATGATGATGTTCCCATACAAATATTTCATGTTGTATGCAGCATCCAAGACTCACAGTGTATGAAGGGGAGAGGAAACCTGTGTTTTATCACTCTTAAAAGGCAGCCAGCCAAAAGCCAACAAGAAAGTCTTTTGATGCACCTCATCCTGAAGGTTAATGCTCTTAACACCCTTTTATGTTGGAGTATTTCTTCACCAGGCCGTTCATGTCTTTCTTTTTTTACTTATGAGGTTGAACTTTACCCACATGAAACGGTCTCTGATTCCAAAGATAATTAAAGTGTTAATTTTAATGGTCATTTCCATTTTGTTAATTAAAGCAAACATTGCCTCAAGGACCTCTTGCAGCAGTGCCACAACATCCTCGAGTGTTTCTTAAATATGTGTAATATATGCACTGAGGCGAGTTATAAATGAGGTTTTTCTTGCTAAGTGTCCCCGTCTATTTTTGTATGTCAAAGCACATGATTGACTGCACAGAAAAAGAAAACACCTTAATATGTGTGATGGTCAAGAGTAAAGGTATTTATTCCAATTTGCCAATAAAATAGGCCTTTCAATTTGACTTTCATCTTGCCCGCTGAACTTTTTCTGCAAATATGTAAATGCATAAGTGTATAATAAGAGTGTAAGAGAAGTATAAACATCTCTAATTATTTAAACCATTTCAGCTGTTGCAGCCACATTTATCAAATGTTTATTACAACATAAGAAGAAAACTTGTTTCTTTCTGAATGAAATTCTCAATAAAAAAATAAGCATGGCCAAAAAACTGCATGCTCACTCTGTCTTAAATTTGCATGACATTTTTGTACATGACAGGGCCAGCATAAAGCCAATGTAACCAAATGAAATATTTAACCAGTTGACTTCAGCTCAGCAGGTACAGATCGCTCTATAAAGCCCGTTCATAGCCCAATTCAACACCTACACCAAACCAAGCTGAAATAATTTCAGAGCCATCACTTCTTATTATCATTAAGTCTCATATCTCCACATCTATAAGGAAATTCTAATCTGAAATAAAATCTCCCTTTTAGCTGGTGGTTTGTTGAAAACCTGGCATCACATACAAGTTTATTTAAACATCACATGTGTCGAGTCCAGCTCACAGCTGGGTGCAGTTCATTCTATCAAAAGCTCCCTTTTTAGTAATTTTTTTGCTCCCTTTTCAAATTCATTTTCAGTGTGTACACTCCGCAATGCACATTGGAAGAAAAAATTACCGTAAATGACCATAAGACTGTGTTTTCATTTCACCCCAAAACAGAAACACTCAGTGAGGTTCACATTTGTCTTGTCAAAATATATGATTGGACAATATTTCAAAACATCAACTTCAAATGTCAATATGTACTGTAACACAAACCGTGAAGTGACTACATGTAGCTGCTGGACAACATCCCACTTTGAGAAAGTGGTCAAGTGGGGGAAGGGGTATTTCCAAGTTTTCCCTTTTAAGTTCAACATCAGATTCTTGCAAAAACTAAGCTGCCTTGTGGTGATAATGAGATAACTTTCTTCTCAGAATTTAGCACCTACAGCTCATATAAACTGTAAACATGGATGTAAACTTAAAGCTACACTAATGGTCAAGATATCACAATTTTAACAACCTTTGCACACTTTTAACAGTCCAACAATGCAGTCATGTTCAATAAACGCTTACTAGTGAACACTAAAAAAAATGACCTCATGTCTGCTGGCTTATTAGGGTTGAGCAGCGTGGGATTTTGTGGCAAAGAATCATGGCTTCCCTCGCTGTTTTGACAAGGAGAGTTATGCCTCACAGGCACCAGATTCACCACCAACTCTCATAAGCTTGTGGAGAGCATTTAGGGCGCCACAGGGGCCTCTTGACCTAAGAGGAAGTCAGGAGTATAAAAGGTGACAAATTAGTTTGAAACTAAACAAAGACATATGCAGACACTCCCATGTTGAATCACAAGTGATTACAAAAATACAAGTTGGCCCAAGTGAGAAACTGTCGGGACATAATTCAATTTTGTGACTTTCTTTTAATATTGATGCCAACCTCTGGATCTCTGCCACTCCTATTACAGGAAATGTAGGAGCAGTAGGTCCCCCTGCACCGGCATATGATGAATGGAGCACTATGTGGGGGGAAAACCAGCATGCTCATTTTAGAGATGCAAAAACTCACCAGAAGTCTTTTTATAAGGCAATAAATGAAAGGAGGGTGTATTCAGATCTGTGTCTTTTTTGGTGCAAAGCAGCGAGAAGGGCCTGATTATGTGACAGGTCACGGAGCGAGAAGGGAGCAATCGCATGCGGTAAAAGACGTCCAGGCAGCTTGTGGACTGTGGTTGGCAAAGGTGCCACTTTTGGTCCATCCCAAAACCCCTCACCACACTATTCGATTCATGAGGCCACAGCTCCGAGAGCCCCCTGTGGGATGAATGAACATGTGCATCCCTTTTCAGAATTAGAAGTTTCCCTCCAGATACTTACTCCTGTATCATCCATCATGGAGGTTGTTTCCCTACGTCTTGAGTCTCTTGACTGTGCTGCAGTTCCCCTCAAGTCTTACCTTAACAAGTATGCCTTTATAGATTATTTAGCACCTCAGCACCAACGCTCGTCAGCTTATTTCACTACAGTGGCCATATTCAGAGGCGAAGAGCATAAAGATATCTTCACACACTTCCACACAAAGTAAAACATGCCACTGATATTCTCTTTCACCCAGCACCTTGTCTGTTTCCTCGCCCTCAGGGAGCGAGGAAACAGACAAGGTGATCAGTCATTTCATCTGCTGATCACCATGGTGGTCTTTGGCAAAGCTGCTGTCAGGGAATCCCCTGGTGTGTGGCTGACCTCTTCCTCAAGCCTCCCCACTCATCTGCTGGAAGGGAAACTCACTGTGTTGCCTCGACTGGTCCTCCTGGCACATGAAACCTGAGCAGGTTTCTCACTTTGATATGAGGGCAGACAGGAAGGATCGCTCGTGGTAAATTCATTAATGTAGAGCAGCAGCTTTGTCACAGCGCTGCAGATCCAAATGTAGTTAACTTTATCTGTTGGCAGTTTCTGTTGTGGTTGTTTACAACCTCGCTTTTCTGCCTTTCTGCCTTTATGTAATAAACTTCAAGAAACCCCTAATTTATTTGTGTTGCTATCAATTATTATTTTATGTCAAATTATATTATGTCAGAAAAACTGCTCAGTCTTCAAATAATCATTTCTTTGTATTGAACTGTCTAAAAGTTAAATGTATTTAATATATATCAATACAAAACAAAAAATAATAGAAAAAAAACAAATATTCAGATATTCTCCTGCACTCTATGCTATGGTCATTTAGAGGACACTTTTATCCAAAGCCACTTACTCCTGAATACACCAGTGATGCCAACACTGGAGGTAAGGAGGGTACAGTGTCTTGCCCAAGGAAAAAAATGACAGTTGAGTGGGGGAGCAGGATTTGAAACACCAACCTTGCGGTCATTGGACAACCTGCTCTACCACCTGAGCCACTGCATTCTTTGTTTAAAAATCACTAAAACATTGAACCAGTTACCAAAATTGTTGTAAATTGTTTTGTGCATCCCACTTTCTTAAATATTTCAAATTAGATTCTTCTTTGCCTTTAATGACAACATTGCTAGTTTGTGCATTACTGCCTCCAACAGAGATTACATAAAATGTGCAATTATGTAATTGTATTAAGAGCCTAAATAATTTCTTACCATGTTCATGATTATCAGCAGTTTACAAAAATAAGACCCAATTTGTGATAATCATTTGGATTTTCTGCCATACTGAGCTGATGCTTTTGAACCATGTAAAGTAGCTCTGAAGTTGAAGAATGATAACAAATTTTGTTTTGATCATATTTTAAGAAACTACATGAGGTTGGGGTCATATGTTATTTTATTTATTTTCATTTCATCATTTGATTTTCATCCTTGTGTGGAATGTTATTTTCTTTGACATTTGTTACAAAAGGTTCCCATATTGTGTGAGATTGATGTCAGATGTCATTCATGAAATGAAAACATGCTCAAAGTGATCTCTGAGAGCTTTACTGTCAATCAAAGTCTTTATTATTCGTCATGGACTTTGTCAACAAACAATGACATGATAATAAAGAAATGCTCTTAAAAAAAGTCACACCTAGAAGTGTCTGTTGTGGGTTTGGGTGAAGGTTTAACATTTTTTAGTACATTTGCTTCAACAGTAGTTTATTTATTTTCTTAAAAGGCAGTGCAGATACTCGTATTTAAAGCATGCATGAAAAAATGTCCATGTAGCTGTAGCTTCTTTATGCTTTAATCCCATTTAGTGTTTATGTACTTTTTCATTGGGCTAAAAACTATCCTGTGTCTGGGTGTGTGTGGGTGTATGTGTGTGAGTAGCCCAGGATCTGGCAGGTCACAAAGGCAGCTTTGTAAAGGAAGTTAATGAGTGTTTTGTGAATGCCTCTTGATGCTGAGCAGCTCTGCAACACCTCTGCAGCGCATCAGCCTGGGGTATGTGCGTGTAGGTGTGTGTGTGCGCGTGTATGCATACAGTAACTGAGAGAGGTGTTTGGACTTATTTATATCTTCTTTTTACGCAGTGATTTATTATGTTTGTTCTCTGTTTAAGTTCTGGTGGTTTTGGGGATGTGTGGAGGTTGGTGGGTGGTTGATTTTCTTTTTTTCTTTTTTTCATCATATATAGACATATATATGTCGAGGGTAAAATTCTATGGAAATAACGCATATTCAACCAAAGTGCACACATTTCCTCTCATGCTGCACATCTCCTCTACTCCTGTGGTCAAGTACCTTGCAGTTATTATAGCTTATTTGTTCAAGTGGTGAGGAAATATTAAATATCACAAGTTCTCTGCTGAGACTAGCCAGTAATTATCAACAGATGTCTGCCAGTTTGGCAAATTGCATTTAAGTGTGTGTACATGCACTTGAGCGTAAATGTGTGTGTGTTCTTGCATATATGCTGGTACATTGGGCAGAGACTGAGGTGCGTGAAAATGGAGAGGTTGTGTCATCATGAAGCTGATTGAAGGCTCCCACTACATCTGTGCTTTTGAAACGAGGAATAAATTAGATGGAAAGTTTGGAGCAGAGAGCCTCTGAGCAGCACCCGCCGGACGCCCCCCGGGTGACCAATAGTTGGCCGTCCTGCGTAGGATCAGTGTGAAGTTAACAGCTCAATTTTTTCCACTTTGGGCATTATCTTAACCTTTCCTGCGTACCTCGGATAACTAATGTGAACCGTGTGTCAGGGTGATATGAATTCTTCACCTCCAGAGGAGAGACAAACATTTTGAGACATATGAACAGCAAATGATATGAACTCATGAGTTATCTTAAAGTTTTGTTTCTTGGATACAAAATTGTTCTCAAAGATAATGGCAAGACCTGTAAATACAACATCATTTTTAATAATGCAACAGTCGTTCTGTTTTGCTATTTTTTTATCTATCTATCTATCTATCTATCTATCTATCTATCTATCTATCTATCTATCTATCTATCTATCTATCTATC
>JAOXYM010000007.1:13795936-13807147 GCA_028567055.1 Leptatherina wallacei | reverse complement strand
TCTATCTATCTATCTATCTATCTATCTATCTATCTATCTATCTATCTATCTATCTATCTATCTATCTATCTATAAGTTCCAAAAGTAGCCCAGATTCGGTCCAAACATGTCTGCTAACTGGGTCAGTAACATGAATGAGTAGACAAAAAGAGCACCTTAAACAGGTTGAGAAAAAGATGGATATAGGTTCAGCAATTTGAAAAAAAAAACTATATCATCAAATTTCAGAGCAATTTCGGAATAATATTCCTGAATGTAAGATTATGGAGATTTTGAATATTCCACATTCCAACAGTACTTAATATAATGAACATTTTCAGAAAATCTGTAGGAGCATCTTTGCATGCAAGGGACATGACATAAAATTAATATTGGATATCCACAATCTTCAAGCCCTATAGCAGCACTGCATTACCACAGGCTTAACTAAGTCACGGAAATCATGGCATGAGCTCAGGAATCCTTCCAGAAATCATTGTGTGTGACCATATTTTACTGTACCATCAACAAATGCAGTTTAAGTCACTATTCGACAAAGAAGATCATGTTTGGCAGATCTTGTTTAAAATGGACTGAATTAAAGTAGAAAACTGTTCTATGGTCAAACAAAGTTTGAATTTCTTTTATTAAACTGTGGATGCTCTGTCCTCTGGACTGAATAGCAAAAGGACTATCTGGTATGTTGTGGTTCAAAAACCTGCATAGTAAGGGGCTGCAATGGTGCCCATGGAATGGCAACGTGCCCATATAAGCACCATCAATGCTGAAAGGTAGATTATTGCAGGGTTTAGAGCAACATGCTCCCATTTGGGCAACCCCTATTTCAGAGAAGGCACTGCATATTTCAGCAAGATGATAGTTTAGTTCAAGTTCTTTATTTGTCACATGCTCATACAAGACAGCAGTGAAATGCAGTCAGACATGCTTCTGAGGCTGTGCAATCACCCATTTAACACTCAATAAAAACACCACAGGGACAAACTACAAAAAGGCATAATGAATATAAAATTAAAAGACATATTAAACTACATACTACATCTATTACAACAGCATGGTTTCATAGGAGTACAGGTGCTGGACTGGCCTGCCTGCAGTCTAGGTGTTTATTACATTTGAAAGCATTTGGTAAATCATAAAACACAGTGCAACAAAGACCAGCAGGACCATTGAGCTGCTGGAATTCTTTATCAGACCAGAATGGAGCAACAATCCTCTCCCAAAACCAAAGCTGGTCTCCTCAATCCCATGATGTTAAAAGTCTGATGTCAAAAGAGGAGGAGATGCTGCACAATAATAAACATGGCCCTATTGCAACTTTTTAAAGATGGGGGTCTAACAAAAAATTCCTTCTGAGCTGATATTTTTATGAAATCACAAAATATGTTGTTTAAATATATTGTGACTGAAATATAAATTCATGAGATTTTGCAAAGCGCTGCCTTTATGTTTTAATTTACATATTACATAGCTCCAACCTTTTTTGAAATTGGGTTTGCATATATACAAACTTGAGGTAAAAAAATTTTTTTTCAAATCAAAGATAATGAGCTATTGTCAAATATTAACATAGGGTCTAGCCATTTATATGCAATATATGTGTATGTCTTTATATTCCTATGTCAAAGTCCAGAACTATGTCAATGAATGAAGGAAAATCTATTTCTAATGACAAAATACTAGAAAGCACTGTACTTTCCAGTGTGTCTAAGTATGTATTGCACCGTATATACATTGCTTATAGGCTTTAAGTGTCCCAATATTATTTTATAGATGCCAACAGTCATTCTCAGTCCACTCAGCATATTAAATAATGTTCATATGAACTTAATTAAAAATTGTTAGACCACAGTCTAGTAAGAAGTAATTTAGAGAAAGTACATTTAAAAGATGTTGTTTTTCCAGTGTCTGCACCTTTCATTTACAGATTACATGTAAAAACTTGGAGGATCTTGCTATAATCATCATCATGCTGAGACTAAATTATCTGCAAGTAAATTTTCTATTTACTTGCCGCCTTCTCTGTTTCATGGAGTCTTGATTCAGTGTACCACATATTTTACATTTGACTACAAATGCAGTGTTTCCTCAACTAACATTATATTCCTTATGGTGTGGTGGGTTTGACATTATTGACCACTTACAAACAAAATCATTTATGTATTTTAAGTCACTGGATAAACTTTAAACTTATCTTTTGCCTCAAGGTTTTGCTTTTCAGAAGATTGAGAGACCATTTTCTGCTCTAAATCTACTTGGAATCAAAATATATGCAGTGATGACTAGAGGTATGAAACAAAGGCTACAACGGCAACATGAGTTTAACTTTTTTTAAATACCACTGTGTCTTATCATATGCTTTTTCATGTTGTGGATTTTTGCATATGTATATTTCTGAATGGTTTATATAGCACATTTTAAAGATTCCGACCTTGGTTGAGTATGGGTTAAATAAATAAAAATGAGCAAACACAAAAAGAAGCATTTACAAAAACACAATATATAGACATCACAGAATCGCAACCTAATTACTTTTAAGATAAAACAACCAATAAAACTCATAAGTGATTAATTTTTTGCTAATATTTTCATTTTTCCACTTATTTAAAGGTGTCTTATTAAAGCAGAAATTGAAGTGATCGTGTGACACACCATCTATAAACATGGTGTTCTTTAGTATCAGTGTCGGATAAACCTGAGCTGTCCATGTTGAAAAAAAAACCTAACTCCCTGTGACCATCTTTCATCAATCTCTTTATCACTGTTATTTGTCTTGACTCCCGTTGTTGTAGGATAGTTGTTGTATTCTTCTCTGTTTAGACAGGACCTTCCCTGTAATACCCCCTGATTTGCCAAAGGCTCTGCACAATTAGGAGTTCAAACACATTTCTAACAGGTAGGGATTTTTGTAGGACTTCACTCAGTCGCTGCCACTGACTTTTACTGCCTGAAGGTATGGGCTTGTCATCTCTAGGCAGTGGGCGCTAAAGCCATCTCAAAAGGCAGGGAAATAACTCTAATTCACCGTTTGACATTGACAGAAGTCCTCTCTCTTCTGTTTTTTTTCTCTTTTTTTTTAACCCCCACTCTTCACCATCTGGCGCAACTGCCAGGAGAGAGCTTGTCTGTGACCCCGTTGTCAAGGACACAGATGGGAATTAGGAAAAGTGGACTTGTTTCAAACAATTATGGAAATTACTTTAATATCTTAAAACAAAAAGACGGGGCAATATATTTATTTGAAATGTTGACTGTCAACTTAAATTTCCACTCCAGTGTGTGAGTGTGTGTGTTTTTGTTTGACAGACAAACTCCAGTAAAGGATGATGTGGAGATTGCATCCCCCAGGTGTCTTTTGTACGGGACGTAATCTTTCTGTTTGGCCGTTGATTTTAATAATCAGGTCTAATGCAAGCACCTGCCTGAGGAGTGGGTCGTGACCTCGAGCTTCCAACCCTGAAATGAAAACCAACTAATAGAGACCCGTCTGTTAAATTGTAATTGAATGTTACATAGCACTCTGAACTCAGAATAGTCCTTTTTTTTTTGCAGGAAGACGCTCCAATGACAACTTAATTTCATCAGGGAGGAGCGGCAGTGAGTGTTTTAGTTTGAGTTTCTCTCTCGAAATTCAGCTCTTATTAATGATAATTGGTTTTAAAAAGAAAAAAAGGTGACACATGTCTGACTCTTGTTTATCTTACATTTTAGATAATTTGAGGCACACTTTTTTCCGAAGGACAAATTAAAATGAGAAAGTCTCAAGCACAATGTCTTTTTTCATGCAAAAAATAAACAGAGCTTGTCATGCAAGCTTGATCTTTTTTCAGTCACAAGTGTCTCAATTTTGACTTAAAAAAAATACATATATATATACATATATAAGTGTATATATTTTTTTTTCATCTTATTTCTTTAATCTACCAGTTCTCTTAAAATGTGTTTTGTTTATTAACTATTTGAATGTTTTGACTTCACAGCAGCAAAACATGCTGTGTTAGATATAAAAGGGCTCATTTAACATAAATTTGCTTGTTAAATCTGAAATTCATCTGTGTGAATACATCATAATACTTGGTCAAAAATGTGACCCAGGCTTGAAATGTTCACATCACAATGAGTTGAAATGTGGAGACAAAGTTTTTGGCACTTCAATACTTGATTTATTGTGGAAATGTGCTGCAATATCTTAAATGAATATGATATAATATAAATATGTTTTTTCCACTTTGGAATCAACAACATTTGACTGTGCACACTATAATAACATCAGTTACTTGTAAAGATTTACATTTGGCATCTCCAGTCAATTACAGTGAGTTTAATTCAAAGAGTGAAGAGGTCACATAAACCTGCCATAGGAATGCTTTGATAACTAGTGACTTTAACAGCTTCAAACTGTATTTGGTTTGATTAACAATGATTCTGTTTGGACAATTAAATGAGAAAACAGCCAGGGGGAGCTGTGTTTACAGTGGAAAGGAGGAAACAGTGCAGTCTGTGGGGAATTGTGCATGTTGGGTCCAGGTTTTGCTCTTGTTGTGAGGACCTAACTCTGTTTACACAATTATAATATAAGAGAGGTTCCTCTAATGTGGACAAAAGGTGAGTCTCTGTTATATAATTAATAAAACTTTTAAGGTAAACACCAAGGGCAAAAAATGCAGTATGAGGCTGTTTCTGTGACTTGTGTTAAAGCTTAGACTGTTATATATGAATTACTTTGACTAAACTAATTTAAGATCAAACCAGAGCTGAAGTCAAAGTAGAAAAAGTAAAAAGTTGTTGGACAATACTATGTCGGATAGGGCTCCGACTTGGTTTGCTCCAATCTGCAGTGTAACTGCACTCTCTGTCCTCTCCTATCTTACCTCATTATAAGTGTTTTGGGATATGTTAGATTTGTGCAATATAAAATTTCTGACAGTTTCATGTAATGCAAAACATAAGCATGTTAGAAAAGAAAAATTTGGTCATGAAACTTCCTGGAACCTTGAAAATGTGGTAATTATACTTTTTTTTCATCATATATGGGAGCTTCACATAAAGCTAAACTTGTATTTTATGATTATAAACAGCAGATCTATCCATTTAATGTTTTGGAAAGTTATTTTGTAGTTTTCAAGTCTTTATTGTCAAACTGCTCTGTTTCTATGGACCAACATAGCTATTAATCTTTTTAGGATGAAAGTGCATTTTTGTACAATATAATTATGTTTTAGTATGATGACTGAATAAAAATCAACATAAGTTACTGGTACAATCTAACTGAACTAACAAACTAACAATTTAGGCCTACAGTTTTCTGCTTGGATTCTGTAAATGCTTCGTCCTTTGTTGTGCACTCCAACTGGTAGGAAAAAGGGAAATAATACATTCCTGAAGATGACATTTCTGTTTGGCTGATTTCAAAGCGGGAGTCATGCACAATAATAGCCAAGGGCAAACCTGGGATTGAACTTGTCTAATGTTTCCAAAGCAGACAAATGTGAAAGGCCCCATAATTGATACACCGGACCCCAGAGGGCACGACTCCTGTCAGGTTGGCTGCAGACAAGAGCTGCCAGAGCCACGCACTGCAGGGAATACTAGCTAATTAGAACAGTTTAAACATTTCCTGGTTTGAAGAACTTAAAGACCAGGGGCCACAATCACATGAACAATAGACTCTCACTTAGCAAACTCCCTACATGAGATTCAAATGCTTGGTAGCTTTTAACAAAAAGAGGAACAAAGCAGCAAATTAAACCTTAACCAGAAGAGGTGCAACACACCTGCAAATCATCAATCCATTTTCTTTTGCTACTTAATACAATACTGGGTAAGGGGCAGGGTTTACACTCTGAACAGGTTGCAATCCATCACAGGGACAAACAACCATAGACCATCATACTTCACACCAAAGTTAAAGTAATTATCAACACATAGCCTTACTTTTTTCTTCTTTTTTTTTCAAAATAAGAGTGAATCATCTGCACTGTGGCCTTTTTCAGGAATGTCTCATTAATGAAATGATGCAAAGTTAGTGTTTTCAGGCTCCCAAAACACTGGTTCCATGTGAATGAAACACCTAAATGATAAAAAAAGAAACTTAAGCGTTTCTGTTTGGACATGGTCTTAATTTAAACCACACTGGCTCTGAACAGTCAAAGCCTCAGGAACCCCATGTTCTCTTTGGGGGACCCCAGGTTGGGTACCACTGGGTTAGATGACCACTACATGCAGGGCCAAGTGTAAAAAATCTTAAGATTTAAAGTGCAGCTCAGGAAACACAATCAAGCTGAGAAAAAGAAACAACCTGCAGACAAACCAGTGGATGTGGCTGTAACATGCAGTTGGCCCTTATTTCATCCCCACTTGAGATGTACTGTGTATGAAGACCACATCCTTTACAGTGTGTTTTAAATTCTGACCATTTCGCTATTGTTACTAAATTATTAACTGTTATCTCAACAATTTGTTAAAAATAATTAATTCTTATTATTATTGCCCACAGGAAAAGGAAAAAGACAAAGAAACATTTTTTCTCTTGCATTTTGCTTAGTATTGATTTTAAAGGGTTAAAATACACAAATCCATAAAACATACAACTTTGAATGAAATTTTTTTTTCTACAAAGTACACTAACATTACAACAATGACAAACTACCTTATAGATAACTATAAATTAATAAAAGCATCACAGCATTATGTGCATGCTAATCAGAGTTAAGTGTTGTAATACACTGCTTACTATGTTTATTTTAACACATCAATTTGAGCTCAAAATGGACCATCACAGACCTTCATGGGATAATCTACAGGTGCATTGTCTTCTTTTGAAAACATGCCAGTCTGGAACTGAAAGGCTAAAAATAATAAACCACCTGAGGCTGTTTGCTCATATTAGTTGCCCCAGGTGTAGATGTCTAAGTGTTTTTAATAAGTGGAGACTAAACCAGATGGTTTGTTGAGTTGATTACCTGCATTGTGTAAACAAACCAAAGCCATGTATAGATCTACAATCTGAATTCATTCCTCTTTTTTATTTTATCTTATTTTATTTCAATAAAACTGAGTTAAAATGTAGAGGGAAGGTTAAAACTTTTCAGGGTGGACAGTCTCTTTGTCGGTTCACACATATTCAGTTTTACTGTCAGGCAGCCAGGAAGCACCACACTGAAGGGATACCTTCTCACTTCCACTGTGTGTGTTTCCATGCTGAACCCACAGCACGAAAGATATCATGAATACACATCAATAAGTAATAGACAGCTGAATGCCAGCTCTGCACACGCTCACTTCTCTAAAGAACACCTTCCTCACCTTCCTCACCATCCTCACCATCCTCACCCACCTCATCTTCCTCATCCTTCAGCCATCTGTCGCAGATCATCATTAACATTGTCTTGCCATGTCCCTCAGCTTAGACAGACACACACAAACCACTAAAGCAAATAAGCCTTTTCACTGTCGCAGCCAGATTCTCAGTCACTAACATCTGACTACAGGACGGTGTATGAGCAGGATCACACCATGGTAAACTGCATTCTAATTAAAATGGTCCTGGACTGTTTGCTGAGACGATCGCATGTCACAGACACTGCAGATTAGAGCAGAAATGCCACATTTAACCTTTGCATGTAATGCCTTTAATGCCTTTTGTGATTTAATCTCTTCAGACAACAACATGTGATGAAATAGGAGTACAACATGACATCAACTGTCTTACAAATATTTACTGCAATTTTAGCCTGTACTATTTATTTGGTTATTTTGTTTTACTGTTGTTGGGGTTTTTTTTTTTTTAGCTTTATTTTTCCAGGTGAAATGTTTGAGAATCAATTCTTATTTTTAAAAATGAATGTTTGAGTGCCTGCAGTTTTAAATTCATTGTCATCCAAGACGGGGGGGAGGGTGAAAACAAGTTCTGCACAAGGTGTTTGTGCAGATTTAAAGACTGAAAGTGAAAGTTTTCTTTATCTTATCTATTTTATTTTTTATAATATATCCATTCCAGATTCAGGTGCACTGCCAGAAATAAAGCTGAAAATATGTTCATACTGAAGGTCATTCAGTCTCATGTTTGCATGTGGGATGAAAGCAGATAACACACATTTCTGCAACACTTACTTGTCCCATTAATATGTCTTTTTAACCATGGAGGGTAATAAATACATGTAGGGGTTGTTTAATCAACAACTAAGCTAAGACATAAGCATAAAAAAAGCAAAAAAAGAACAAGAAAAAAATTCAAAAGAAAAATAAATCTATTGAAAGAAGACATTTATACAGCGTATTTATGATGTATGAGCCATGAAGTTGAAACCGCATAGCAGCATGGTTTGTGCAGAATCTCAAGCAATGGAGTATATTGGTAATAGATAAATATATTGTGCAGCAATATAGTCTGCTTGGGGGTGGATGTGTGACCAGTATGATGGAGGTGGATTGGGGGGGGGGCAGGTATGGATGGGAAAAGAGCAGCTGAACCCTTAAGTTGCCCTTCTCCTCTCTGTCCTGCAACCAGGCAGCATAACAGGTGTCCTGAGGGAAGACTGGGATGGAGTGCGGGCTATCCTCAAAGTCTGCTGGTCACACATGATGGAAAGTGACCTGAGGTGAAGTTCAATAATAATACTAGTATTTGATATTATATTATTTATATTATTATGACATCCTGAAATGACAAGTTCAAGACTAATGTGAGAGCTAAAAGGTATTGCTACCAAATAAATGAAGCAAAGTTAAAAGTGAAATACATTTAAAATCTTATAGAAGTATGAAATTATATTAAAAGATACCATTAAATATTTTTCCATCTCTCTACAACCCAACTGTAATAAAACAGGGAAATACTTTTGTCTTTCTGTTTTTTTTCCTTTTAATTTCTTTTGAATTAAACACAAACACTTAACCAACACTCAAACTATTCATTAGTTGAGTGTTGATCAGCTATTAATTCAGCACTAGCTTCAGATTATTATTAATAACACCTTTCATCATATCAGGTTTGCCTCTTGTGACCTCGACCTCCATCCTGTTTGGGGAATCTTGTACTAAAGCCGGGTGCTTTGTGTTCCCACCTGGCCCCGGGTTAGTAGGTCGCCAGGTAAGCATTTAACAAGCTCTCTATTGGCTTGTCTGCTCCACTTAACACCTGACATACCCCCTCCATGCCGACCTCTCACCTCTGACCCCGAACTGACAACCTGGGAGGTGTCTTTGGAAACTTCCCTTTCTCTGCTACGCTCCCCTTTTCTTCTCAGCCTCTCACTGAGTGCTGCAGAGTGAGACAAGGTGAAAGGTATCCTGAGAGAGGGGGGTGGCACGCAGGTGTTCATGCCTCTGCACCTCTCAAGTTCAAAAGCCATTGAGTCCTTAGCAACCAGGTAACATTCAAACAATGTGTCACTCGCCCCCACCCTGAGGCGACACTGTCAGAGCACTGAGCTTTAAGGAACTGAATCTAAATGCCTCTCATTCATGTGCCTCCCTACCACAGACACACCTACACACACCTACACACACACACAAACAATGAAAATATACACATTAACGCAACTATGAACACACAGGGTTTTATGACATCACCTAATATTATTCAATCGCATCAGCGTGACTAAAACTCCACACAAACATGTGAAGCTAAAAAAAAGAAAACACAGGACAGACAGGCTTGTGCTTATCTAACAAAACACCCCCTGTATCATGTCTGAGTCTGTCACCTTTTTTTTTTTTTATCCTCAAACATGTCCAATATTTTCCAGCTCCAGCAGCTTTATGGGTTCAAAAATGGGAGCCGGTCCAAGCATTACCAGCAACATTAGTGTCAGTAATTTAATGCGCAGGTGTGAATAGATTCTCAAACAAGCCGGGGAGGCCCCCGGTG
Source organism: Leptatherina wallacei (assembly GCA_028567055.1). Classification (NCBI taxonomy): domain Eukaryota; kingdom Metazoa; phylum Chordata; class Actinopteri; order Atheriniformes; family Atherinidae; genus Leptatherina; species Leptatherina wallacei. The sequence continues at coordinate 13,797,279 of JAOXYM010000007.1, read as the reverse complement.
AGGCCTGCGCAGGACAGCCAGGGCCAGCGGCAGGTTTAAATAAATATGGCACTGAGCAGACATGTCGGCAGCTCGGGCTTGATGCGGCTGCCGCTGTTTGTGTTGCGGCTTTGCGAGGTGGCTGAGGAGAAATCAGCAGGACTGTAGTGAATTTCCTGGGAGAAGAAGATTTTAAAAAAAGGCTGACGAGAGAAACAAGAGGCACCTGAAGTCATGCTGTGATCCATTACATGTGTGGTTGTAAACTGAAGCGAATGCGCTTTATCTTTTACATGTAGGTAACTTTACATAGATTGGGGCTTTTTGCTTTTTTTTCTGCTCAGATTTGTTAGCGTCACGTTTTTCCACAATAAATATCCTTATTGAAAACTAAAGAGGACAATACAAAAGCAGCCCAAAGTTTGGGCTCATATTCATTCAAATTGAATGGGCAGGTGTGTCCGAACATTTAACTGGTAGAAAACATAAGACATAGATAACATTTCCATATTCTGTTACTGTGATGACTCAAGTCTTTGTTATTAGGGTTAAATCTAAATATCCTTTTGGTCAAAAATGTCTCAGTAACATGGAATGAAAGTTTGATAAAAGTTTATGTAGATTGTTATAGATTTGGACTAATAAATCAGAGTTTGTTTTTTCAATATCTATCAGCAGTGTGCAGCTGAACCAGGTGTAGCTTGTGCAGCAGCTGTCTATCTTTTTTCAGACTTACACAAATACAGTTTGTTCAGACATTACATCATCTTCATCAGTCAAAACGGCTCTTAAACTGTGTCTGAGTTCTGATAGTAGTGTTTCATGGCTGATCATCAGCATGATCATATAGCTCAGTAACATAACAGAAGTATTATGAAAAAAAAATCTATACTAACACCTTGAAAAAAATAATGAATATTTGTTATCTATCTTTTATTGTCATGTATAATTGAATGAATATTCCTAATATTACTTTTAGTCATTGATTATATCTTGGCTTTTTGTCCAGCTGATGTTGCAGAACATTTCTAGTATATTTTGTGGAAAATGGTATCTAGCTCATCTTGGGAAATTATGGAGGCTATTTTAATCTCTTGCTGAAAATATTTAGCTCAAATACCTCATAAAATATTTTCAGCTTGCTCCTGCTGCAGAGCATTTTTGGATGGACTGGAGGATGACACGAATATATTTTTATCATTTTTTCTGAGCAAATTGTTAATTTAATCTAAAATAATTTAAATTATAATAGTATCTTATATGGGGGCTGCACGGTGGTGTGGTGGCTAGCACCGCAGCCTCACAGCAAGAAGGTCGCTGGTTCGAGTCCCGGGCTGAGTTTGAGCCAGAGGGGGTTTCTGGTT
>JAOXYM010000007.1:13767698-13795836 GCA_028567055.1 Leptatherina wallacei | reverse complement strand
ACATTGCTGGGATAGGCTCCAGCCCACCCGCGACCCTGCGTGGATTAAGCGGTACAGAAAATGGATGGATGGATAGTATCTTATATGACAAATAAAATTAGACAGTGAACTGGACTTTATGTTGAATGGCTGCCAGTTAAGCTTCTGCCAACTGACTAATAGTTGCAGCTCAAGCTGAGCTGTTATTGGAATCATCATTAACAGTTAAACCAACCCATCATTTAACCAGCATGCCTGAATGACAATGTGATGGAGACGAGAGGAAAACAGAGATGAGAAAGTAGTGCAAAAAGATGGATGTGAAAAGTGAAATCACAGGCACAGAGAGGACAAGAGCCGGTGCTGTCTGTAGGCAGCAGAGAGGGAGTCAATTAGGAGGCCACCAGATGTCAAATGGGCCTGTTCAGGGATGGTTTATGGATTAAGAACTGAGCAGAAACAGGCAAAAAAAAAAAAAAGAGGTTTGGTTTCAGTGTTTCTTTCCAAGCAGCCAAAACTCCCTCATGGATGTTCTTGACAGTTGTTAAAAAAAGCCAGAGCAGTTGATTCCTTCAGGCACACCGCCAGAGGTGGTATAAAGAGAGTGCTCCTCTTAAGTCCTGCAGTAAATCCCATGGATTCACACTGAGCCACAGAGAAGACACCTGCAGGATATATGATACTGTATATTTCGTCTCAGACTTTGAGCTCAGGTATATCAACAACACTGCGCATTAGCTCAGCTTTAACTCGGAAAGCAGCTTTATCATCCCTCTGCCACTGCCACATGATGTTTACATATGCAATGAAATCATCCCAAACACTTTTTATAACCTCTAAATTTGGGATCATATCATTTGTTAAGGGGTGTTCATTTATTTAAAGTTTGCAGAAATGTCTTATTCTTGTGCAACAATTAATTATGGATTTTTTTTCATGAAATACTCATTTTAGGGTTTATTTTCATAGCTCTTATACATGTTTTTTAATGTTATAATAGCACAAATGTTAATTAATGTTCTCTGTTTTCCCAATTTCAAGTGAATTTACTTGATTTTCTTCAGATATGACTGGGTTTCCTTTTCCCAAAAACATTTTCCAGCAGCCCTTAAAGCATAGTGTGAACTTGTTACGATGAGCAGTGAGTTATATTGCAGGGCAGGCGGTGATGGTGATACTGTTAGCAGCACCGTGTCAGAGGTCAGGGCTCCCTGAGGTGGGTGGTGGTTAAAGGAGGATGAAGTCACAACCACAAATCTGGAACTATTAAGATGATGAGACACGAAACTATACTGCTGACAAGAGATCTTTTTTTTTTTAACTACTTTTATGTATTAGCATTTTGTTATCAGCTTCAATTTGAACAAAATGTATAAACAAATATAGTTATGTTGCTCTTATTAAAAAGAATGTAGAAACTTAAACTTGCTTGGGCAGATTAGTGCATGCGTCAGAAAAAGCTCCATCCTCCACTTTAACTTGTTAATAGAATAATTGAAATGTTACATCTGCCATTGTCCAAGCTATTGTGTACATCATATTTCACAGTTGTAATATACATTTATGTTTGAGCTCTACCAGCCCTTTTGTAAATGTATTCAATATTGCATGTGCCTTTCTTTTCTTGGATTCTAGAAATACTTATTTGACGTTTCAGACTTATGCGAACTTACTCCCATAAGTTTAAATAGATATTTTGCCTTTCTGCAGTGACTGGCAGCAGAATTAAAATCATACCTTAAAAAAACTAAAATAAGAGTGCTTTTAACGATGTATATTTTGGGGGCTGTACAGATGCAAAATGTAAGCATAAAAATATAGTACATGCAGGTGTAAAATGAAACTTGAATTCCTCTGAACCACTACAGAGGAGCTCCCCCTGATATTGATGAGAAGGACACAGTGATCTTTGTTATCCTGACTTCATTGTGTTTCTCTCCTCTGTGAAACTCTCAGACTGGAAGTGCAGAACCCTATCCTTCTCTCTATGAATAGCAGGGCAGCACCAGGGTGATAACAATAGCAGAGGGTTTGGGTGTTCCCTGCATCACACACTCTGAGAGTGTCGCCTTTGGTTCATCCCCAGCCGCTCATCAAATATTGAACCCTCTGTCAGTCAGCAGCAGCACAGCCGGATCTGGGCGGCTGTAGGGTAACACTTTTCACAGCTGGTGGGTTACCGCAGATAGATCGACTGACAGCGGAGGCTGTAAACTCCACCATGGTTGGCGGTGTCACAAGATGTAAATACACCATATGAGAATATGCACTCTTCAGGTTTCACAAAGTTGTCCACATATTGCACTACCCACATTTTAAGAAAAAAGAAAACAGTAATGGTCAAATTGTGGCTTCATATCAGCAAAACAAGTCAAAATTCCAATCCCATCTAGAACCCAATATAGTTTTGTTAGATTTTGAAATACCACAGAACATAAAAAGTAATAAATAAAAAAAACAGCAAATAAAATTCTGTTATTTTATTACAACAGTTTACAAAATGGGAATGTTTGAATTGGCACTTAGTTTATGAGTTAAAATTCTGTCATATAATCACAATTTCTTTTATTTGATTCCAGGTGGAAAGTTGACAGCATCTGATTTTGTTTGTTTTAAAAAAAGACAATGAAAAAAACACTTTGCCATCTGCAGATATTTTCCTCTTTTGTAACAGCTGCACAGCTGGCTGGCGCTTTATTTGACTTGACCATTTAAAAAAATATGCATTAATACAGGTGTGACTGCTTTGAGTGGCAGGTGTATGCTGTGACCACAAACCATTGGATGTGCACATGACGTCCTCTGACTTTCAAAAGGATCCATGTCTTTCTCATCACTTCTGCCTCTAAGATGATGACAGCAAAATGACATGTCCATCTTTTATATACTCTTTGCTTTCTCTTCAGCTCCTGTAAGCTATCAACTATCCGCTCTCTAATAACAGCATAGTCACCAGGAAAATATGCTGCCATTTTACATTTCTGTAAACCAAAAGCAGCAGAAGGAGTCTGGGGTCGCTGCATGACAGATAGTGATGGTGTGCAGGTTTTGGAAGATGTGTATCTAATGTCAAACCATGCTATTTCTAGAATTCTAATTGGGTATCTTTTTTTTTTTTGCACCTAAACAAGTGGCTTTGATGGATATGTATAACCAAAGAAAAGATTATTTGAAAAATAGTTTTAAAAATGTTGTCTTGAACACAACTCTGAGATGAGATGAGTCAGAGCCATCTGCCATTTCAACTACTTCCTAAAGAAAAGAAAGCAGTCATTTGTTGGTTGATAATACTGATGACTGCACTACTAAAACATTGGTAGTGCATGTATTCAAATAAATAAATAGTACATAAGGGAATTCGACTATTTATGTAATCATGATTTCCAGAAATGTACAATTACTATCAAAGTTATCCAAGTTCAAAAAGGAAAGTTAAAAAAGCCAATGTGTTTCTTTGTTTGAGCTCATTATTTTAAGACAGTTTTACATTTTTAAGAATTACATTTTGTTATGTAGTACAATAATTTTTCTCCAACACTTAGCAAAATAGTTAATGTTCTCCCCTGGTATGTATTTCATCTTTTAAAAGATGTTTTTTAAAGATTATTTCAATAGAACTGAAGTCTGTTTGGCCTCTGTTTTATTAGCTTCTGTCCATCATTATAGTCTCTGTCATAAATTTTATGATAACACAATATTTATTCTCAATTTTCTTTTTTTAATGACGCAGTTTATTAATATTCAGGAAAAATGTTTTATTTCTATCTTGTGAAGTACAGCTTTGATAGTTTCCCATGAAACACTCCAACGTCAACACGTATTGGATCAGCAAGATAGAAAATAATACAGATGTGCCCACTATCCCATTCAGGCAAAACGTATAATACAGATGAGGAGCCAACCCCATCGGATGACTTTTCTGTGGTGTTATGTGTATATTGTGGCACTCTCCATTTTCTAAAACAAACCTGTATCAACTATATTTCTTGTACAGAATTTTAAAGACAATGTTTTTGCTAAGTTACTCTGTAAGCATACAAATTACAGCTTGCATGAAGAAACAGCATCAGACGTTTGCATGTTTGATCATCATTTTATTCATCATGAAAACTCATCAAGACTGTTAGATGGAAGGAAGATTTAGTCTTTGCAGTCTAAGCTGAAAAATCATGGCAGAGTAACTTTAAGTAAATCCAGCTTCTGGTGGATTTTTCTTATATTTTTCCCAGTTTAAGATCAGAAATTCAGAAAATTAAGAAATCTGAAGCTCCCAGTGACCATTGAATGCAACATTGACAAACAGTAGATGTCTGTACTGAAATATATTCACCAAACCAAATAAGGAAAAAAATTCATCCAAGGCTGAATTGATCTGAGGTTAAAACTGTTTTCTCTGTCACTTTTGTTCATAGTCTTTAGTTTTACACACTCATAAAACACATAATGGGATGAAAGAAGTATAATTATTATCACTAACTGTGGCAGTGATACAGAGGGTGTGGAGAAACAGTAGTAAAGTTTGCATCAGAGGTTCTTTTGGTTGAAATCGTGCATGAAAGCGCCAAATACAAAGTTTTCAGTGATTATAAATCAATGCTCATTTCACTCTAGAAAGGCTTTTCATTTATTCTATTTTTTTGTTTCACCTTTCAGATTCTATTTGCTTCTGACAATCCCAAACTTGTTTTTCTGGATTCCTCCCGGTGGATTATTTCCTTTCACAGGGTTCTCCTGTGAGCTTGATCTGGCGAAGAGGAAGGAGATGATGAGACAGATACAGAAAACTTCTCTCACAACTCCCCTCCACCCTACCTCTTTGTGCCAGTTTTGGGATTAGTCATAGGATACCCCAGATATTAATGACTCCTGTTAAAATGAATATTACGTGTCATCAAATCCCCTGTTGCACAATTTAATTTCCACACCCCAGAACATAATGGTGGAAAATAAAACTCCTGGAGCTGTCAGAGAGGCTGTAAGTGGTGTTAAGTCCTGTCAAACGAACAAAAAGGATGAAAATATTTTTTCACAGGGTCCGTCACTGCGATACTGTTTCAGCTGACATTCTCCCTCGATACACCTGAGACAGGTGACTTTTGCGTTGAGAGGATTATCTGTTATGGAGTTTGAAGAGGTTTCTTTTGTCTGAGGTTGGGAATATGAATAACCAAAGACCTGGCACAGCTATCGAGGGATGATGTTGGCAGCCAACTGACATGAAGAACAGATTAGTTTGACAAAATATATGAATTAGTAACACAGTGGATGGTGCTCTTCTTGCAAATGAAACTCTGCTATTGGCCTGTTGATGAAAAAGTCATTGAATTTCTGAATTTGACTCAATTATTCAGAAGATAACTGGCTCCGCTTAATTGACAGTGGCGCATAAAAGATTCAAGGTGCCTCTTAAGTGCAACACATCAGGTGCCACTTATAATGATGACAGATGGCTGTTTGTTGGCTTGGGTGTCAGATGGGAAGCCTTTGTCATATTCACACATCCCCTTGTTAGGAGACAGATCAGGTTTTTCCTCTCAGAGCGCTGCACAGTTTCTCTTTTTCATACGCCAACTGTGACTATGGTGAATTATTGAGACGCAGAAAACTGATGAAGTGGCAGCCAGCGCTCTTCCGTCTGCCTGCGTCAAATGTTTTGTTGTCGTCTCTTTGAACTAAATCAGCTTAATGAAGTACTTCATGGAAAATGTCTTGTGTTACCAGCTGTGAACTTTTTCACAACTAGATTTAGGGTTACATAAAGTGTCATCAGCTTGAATTTCAGGCAGTAGTTGTGTGTGTGTGTGTGTGTGTGTGTGGGGGGGGGATTTTTAGTGCTAAATTTTGGATCAATATGACAGAAAATGATCATATCTATAAAGTACAAAGTTAGAATCATTGCAGTAATTATCTTGTGTGACTGCTGACGAATGGCAGCATTTAAACTAAAAAGGTTCCCCACAGATGTTCGCAGCTCTAACTTTTTCCCTACCAATGACCTAAACCCTAAATGAGATCAGCCAGTAGTTTATTTACTTATTCATCAGTTTTACATTAGAAAGGGTTTGAATAACATGAATGAAGCCGTGGGCCCTTTTAAACATCACTCTCAACTTTGCCATTTTGCAAAGTCACTAATGATCTTAGAAATACACACAAAAAAGCTGGTTTTATCCTGAATTACACAAGAAAACTCCACTTGTATGAGAACAGTGTCTGCACTTTCTTAATGTGTTCTCCTCTCAGATTGCCTGATCATTAGAACACACTGAAATTGGCTCATTAGCTGTATGAAGACTTAAGGGGGGAAAATACCTGCTCATTTACTTAAAGGGGTCCCAAAAACATTACAGCGAGTGTAAATGCAAGAAAATAAACCAAGGCACAGCATAGTGGTCTCAAGACATACAAGCCTTTAATGGGACTGCAGTAGTAAAAAGTAAATAGCACTTCTGCTTTTATTAATCTACCTGCAGAGACAGGCTGGAGCAGCTTTTTCGGGCTGTAAATCAAGCGTTTCCTCCCTTTGGCCTCCCACTGGAAAAATAATGAAGGCATTCGAGAGGCCTGAGGCAAATATAAAGGTATAAGTAAATATCCAAAAGAAATCCATTTGGATTGTATTAATGATATTTCCGTGTTCATGCGTGAGGCAGAGACAGAGCTAGTGAGGAAAATGACAGTTTGTGTTATTGGTGCAAAAACTGTCAATGTTGCTGTGCATACAGGGGGAGGACATTTTGTTTTACAACACATTATTTTTGGTGCATTTACACTTTGAGTCCATACAGCCCTGTGATTTTAAGATCTCTAAAAGAACTTTGAAAATACTATTGACCTTTTTTTATTTCAACTCCTGATTTTGTTTGAGTCCATACAGACAAAACATGCAAGGTACAGTTGAAATACCAGAAAAATGATGTCTTGTGTCTTTTCCTAAACAGTTTTCCTTGGCCTTATTAAAAATGTCCTGAGTTTAAAGGAAGATAATCAAAAAGACAGTTATGTTGCAAATGCACCTTGTCAAAGAAGATACAAGATAACATTTTAGTTTCTGTAACGTGCCAGTTTAGTTCGTATAAAATATACAGATGGATTATGAGAAATTAGTTAATTACCAACGTGGGTAACTGCAAGAATTCAGAAACTGAGGGCAGCCATGTTTCAAAAGAAAAAATAACACCATTATCTCCAGATAATGACTTAATGATCTCATTATCTCAAGAAAACAAGGATCATTTTCTCAAGATACAGGGAAAAAAATTGGGGAGGCGACAAAACTCTCGTCATTTTGATTAGTCTTTTGAATTATGATAAAACAAAGAGGTCTCAACATGCCTCAACTTACTGTTATGGATCTGACCATTTGAGACAATTACCACCTAAATTAGGTGCTAACCACTCATTTTCTACCTCACCTTGATCATTTTGTGATCTTGAGGAAAAACTAAATGTGTTATCTTATAATAACCAGTAGGTGGTCATGTTGAGAACACAAAATGTGGATGAGATAAGGAGAGAAAATAGCCCATTATTTCATGAAAATATGCTTCGCCATGTGAAGTTTGAGATAACAGCACAAAAAATAAGTAACTGCAGACATGGTCACACTCATCTTCTGTACAAAACAAGGAATGAAAAGCTGTAAAACAGAAAGAAATGTCACTGTTTGCTCCGACATATCCTCCTGTCCTGATGTCTTTCTAATATCAATCAGTCCATCTGTCTGAGGATAGTCCATTGTCACTTTGAATGTTGCAGCTGCAAGGAATTCTGAGATGCTTTCCTTTCCTTTCCCTTTCTTTGCTTTGACCAGCTCTATGTAGAGCAACAGCTCATGAATGTGAGGTTAAGAAGATGACTGTTTTCTTTCACTTCCCCCTCTGATAGCCACTAAATCAGGAGCCATGGCTCCAGCTGACCGACATTCTTAGGGATATGTATGTATTGCCCTTTAAATTTTCTGGCCTTTACTCCTTGTGGAGTCTCAAAGAGGTTGGAGTTACCTTGCAAATAAAAAAAATACAATTCATCAGCACCCTTAGAATCTAAAAATGACGATGAAGATGCTTACCATTCACCTACAGATTGTATCATGAGGCGTGCCTGCGTCTTCCTGCTTCCCTCCTGTTACCCTTTTCCGGAAGGAAATCAAGATGTCATTCTTCACTACCTGGTTAATGCAGCTGAGATAAGGACGTACAGACTTTTTTACCTTATTGTCCATGCTCACAGCAGTAGAGCCACTAACTTCTGCCTTTCTTCAAGTTCCTGCTGCCTGCATGTGCAGGTGTTATTCTTCAACTCCAAATCAATGTAAGTGCTGCTCTATAACTGTTAAATGTGAAAATAAGCAGTTATTACTCACATGTAACCTAATATTAATTTTAAACCTGGAAGTGGTTCAGTGTTTAGTTTAGTTTCCACTGCCTAAAAAATGACAAAATAAATTAACCATAACAGGTTTTGAAGATTGATTTGCAGATTTTCCGTAATTTTTGCTGATGATGCTCGCTGATGGATCCAGTAACAAGCTGAATAAATGTTTGGTGCCTTGCTATTCTGCATTGGAAATGCTATTTGGTTCAAGTATCTGACATATTATACAGTAAATTTGTAATATTGCTTACTGGTTTTAGCCTGAGATGTTTCAAGGACACACAGCCCTATGTAGAATAAAAGAATAACTTTGGCAAACAAGAGTGGTTTGGTCATGGTCTGATTCAGAAAATGAAAATAAAGTTGTTTGTACATATACGGATGCCAGAAATGTGCTGTGCTGCTAACCTGACCCACACTCTGCAAACCAATAACATTGTTTATTTGGTCAAGTTTTGCTCTTTTGTGCCTAATTTTAAATGTTCACTAATTCATTATATTGTTTAAACAGCCAATAAATCAATCCCCAGGAACTATTTCTAAAAACAGCTGTAGCCTTTTAGGTGAATTGTGACTGAAAATGTGCCAAAACGTTGATAAGTATGGATGAAACCCTACAACATGTTTCAAATTGACTTGCAGAAATAAGACCTCTTAAAATAGTTGCGTTTTTTTATCTGCCATGATTGAAAGCGACACAAAGACATGTGGTTGAGACCACTACGTCCTTCTCTACTGACTGGGATTAGGGCAAAATGACATTCTAAAAAAGAAATTGAAATTCAGTCTGATTGCCAGGCTACATGATTATCCTTTTCTTGGTTCATACGTCCATGTTCTAACAGTCTGAGTGTGACGGCATGCTTTTCACACGGGACTTGCAGCTCCTGTCACTGGTGATCGATGTGCCGACTTTAAGATGGACTTGGCCCATGCAGCGTCACCCCTGCCATCTTCCAGCACCTTTTGCTCACAGCTCTCTGTGCAGGAAACTCAAGACCACAGGCCACAAAGGGCTGTGTAAAGCATCTCACCCTTCCCTCTCAGTATAGTAATTAACCTGCCTCTCACCTCCCTGTCCAGCAGCGTCTTCAGAACAGCCTGGCAATCACCATACACTTCACACAACAGCCAGCACTCGGGAACTTGACCCTCATGGGTCCTTTTCTTCTTTTGTGACACTTTTCTCTGCGGCACTTCTCCTTCCAAATTATGGCAGCCTGCCATGCCTCGCACACACGCAATGTCGTCACATTCTGTAATGACTACGTGTCTTGATAAAAGCTGGCAGATCACAGTGAATTAGTAGCTACTTGTAAGTGATTTCATATGTTATAAAATGAAGGAAGGGGGGGGGGGGGGGGGCTTTTGATGTGCAGCCCAAGCAAGAGAAGTCAGTAAATCACAGGCTCCCCTATGTCCATAGGCAATTTTCAAAGTTAGAAAACATTAAAGACTTATTAACTTTTAGTGGACGTTCAGTGCAGGTCAAGAAATGGAAATAGACTAAGCGGCCAATAAAAGCATGAGTCCTTCTTTGGCGCAACTCATGACAAAAGCAGCCCTTAAATCAGATGTGAACAACTCCGCCTTGTTCATAGTGCAGCCTGTCTAGAACTCCACATTAAGCGTCTTCGTAAAGGTGAGCCTTTGGGGCAGTCCAGCACCTTTATGTCCATCAATAATTTCCTCTTCTTGGCTGATGACTGTCGAGCCCCCAGAGCAGGCTGGTTTTGATTAACAGTGCTGTGTACAATAAGTGAGACCTGCAGCGTTCGTGATGCTGTGACGGATACTCTGAAAGAAATCACCCCATTCAGGTTTTCCACACTGGCCACATTGTGTTGGACAGAGAGAAGAATTCTAACGTCACCTTGCATTATATCAGCACTTCCCTTTTTTCCAGCATACAAGTTTGCTTACCAGTAATCTAGAGAGAGAACATTGTCTGTAACCACCAAGAAATGACCCACGCACTGTCGCAGCACATTTCTTTCAAACGCTGCAAGAAAAATCCCTCGATTTAAACATTTCTGTGCTGCCCCGTATCGTGCCAGTCGCTCATTTAACTATATATTGTTGTTGGCTGGTCCAGCGGGGTGCTGTTGTGATTGGTGTCATGGTGCTTCAGCCAGACGGCCGGGGCTTACTTCTCCTTGACAGCCAAAGTCCACCCTGCTGAGGTGCCCTTCAGCAAGATATTCAATTTTTCCCAGCTGCAGAGATGTAGCTCTGAAGTGGACTTCACCTGCATTCAGACTGACATAAGCCCCATCAGAAAAAGAAAACCAAAAGAAACAGCCTTCTCATACATTTGAAGTGCAGCAGTTTGACAAAACACAGGTTTGTTGGGTAGAAAATGTGGAATCTGGCTCAGAGAAGAGCTTGTAAACTAGTTAAAACTAATCCAGATGAAGACTTAAGCAGTTATTCACCCAAACTGCATTGTCTGGATCATTTTAAACCTGAATTAAACCTTGGATGTTTTGATGAATCACAGGGTTATTTTCAGTCTCAGCATCGAGCCGGCTTTAGGCAGGAGCAAGAGGGGGCAACGCCCCCTCAAACAAACACCTTGCCCCCTCAAATCAAATCGCCGAAAAAGGCACAAGCTCTGTAAACTCTCTCATCCCAACACCGGCGGTACAGGATCCACTGCCTGCAGCAGTGAGCAGAAACGAAGACAGAATGGATCTTTACACCTTGAATTGTCCTGTACATGAAATGTGCTATACAAATAAACTTGCCTTGCCTTGCCTTGCCTTACACGGACAGTTTAGCTTTAAAGTTCTGCAAGATGGTTTTCTGGACCAGACTGAGGTATTATATCCTCTAAGTTCTCAAAATAATGCAGGAGAAGGCAACTCAAACTGGCCAAGGGTTGAAGAATAGAAAATGAAACTTACGGTGACCCTAAGAGCTATACCCTTCACATTTCTGCCTGCCCCCTCATGCATGCATTCCTAGAGCTGGCCCTGCTCAGCATCCTGCTGACATCAGACTTCGCATGATCAATCTGACAGATAGGAGATGAGCATGCGGTGCCATTTTTTATGTCATTAAGTGTGTCAAAGGAAATGGTCACAACATCTGAAATACTCGATCTCACAAGTCACTGTCTACCACCTGGGAAAGCAGCAGCAAGAACCAGCTTCACCACCGAGTGATGATGAAGGTTCCGAGACTTCAGTCATAAAACTTTTACATATGTGAACAGTTTTGTATCCAGAATGTGTTTCCCTTCATTTATCAAATATTCATAGAATCTCATCACCTTTGAGTTTTGCCAGTTCAGTTCAGATAAATGTACCGTTCTGTTTTTTGTTCTTCTTTGGGCTCAGATGCGTTTCTGAAAGCTTTTCAAATCCTTTTGGATAACTCAACAAAGGCATTGCCTTCACTCTAAAAATAATAATTTTTTCCTGATTGCAGTTAAGTTGACATTGTGGTGGTTCACTGGTGATATTTACCCTCTGTAAATATAATGAAGCACGCCATTTCCAAAGACACCTGGTGGAAAAAAATTATATTACTACGCCTTTTGTTCTGGTTAGACAGGTTAGACAAACCACTTTTTCCCAACACGGCTGATCACATTTTCCAGGTTTGAGCAGCCTTTCCCCTGTGGGGAGAAATGAACGCCTGAAGCGGTCGCTCATGAATGTCAATAAATATGGACATGTGCCGTATTACGTGCCATCTTCACACACTATTGTTTCTCCACTGAAGCCTGAACAAGAGGCTCATTTATGTTGCCACATACTGAATGAATTTTCCAGTCAAATATTGAGTGAAAGTTCCACTCTGTCGAATGTTAAATGGGACATAATTTGTGGAACTAGCATATTTCCTCATAGCCAAAATGCATGTGTCCTTTGTAATTAGCAATAATACTCGATTCAGTTTGACCATTCTTGTGACACAAAACCCCAGAACCATACTTTCCCACCTAAAGAACACCACGGTGCAACATTTATATGGACCCTCAGACTTTTAAGGGCATTAAAGTGCCACAGCAACTCCAAAGCAGCCTTTTGAAAAGCCTTTTCAGTGTAATTACTGGATGAATGCTATTTCTAGTTCATTGTAATTAATAGCACTTAAAAAACTGAATAGCCCTTGTATCAGGTTTTGAATCTAAAGTATATTGGAGGACAATGAGAGAAGAATCACAAAGCAAGGGAGAGAGAGAAGCAAAGTTGATTCATGATCTTATCCGCCTCCCTTTTTATATTTTCCCCATGCTTATGCTTTTATGTATTTTTCTCTGCCAACATACGTTGTAAGAAGTGACACCCAACTCTGGTCCCACCCAGTAGTCTTTTTGTTGAGGGACGGGCACAGGCTGGATCGAAGTGCTAAGAAGAGGGTAAGTGTTCAGGTGCAGGATCATTACTGTCATTTTTTCATGACGACATCATTATGTTTTCTTCAAAACAAAGCAGATCTTCTATCAAATATGATCTGTGCAAGCCTGCAAGTCAGATGAGGTCTCAATTGTCAGTTCTGAAAAGGCAGTGTTCATTTATCATCTTCTCTGCAGAGAAACAGCCTCTGACATTTTGTTATGATGTGAATACTTGTAGCATGTCAGACACTCACAGAATCTAAGCCTGATTGGTCTGTGACCAAATAAGATGACTGGGAAATATTTACATTCACACGGAAGAAGTTGAATTGTTTAATTAAATGTTTAAGATCAAGTTTTTACCATTCAAGTGATTTATTGACAGAAAGTTCTCTTTATGAGTAAATAAACCTAAGCATGGTCAAAGACTAGTGCGCTCTCTGGGCTTCTCAATGACTAACAGTAAAATCAAATTTTAGCTTCACAGACAGCTTGTTAAGCCTGAACCAATCAGAGGCTCAGAGCAGACTTAATTGTCTTCAATTAAGCTTGTTGACTCAAATTCTGCCTCATAGTACCCTAAATTCATAGTTTACCAACATTGTTAACTAAAAGGTTCTAACACTGCAGTTTCTTCTACACAAATAGAGGTGGAGAATTTTCAATTGGTTGCTATTTGCTACTTCACCACCGGATGTCACCACATCACATAAGATTTGCCAAAGGAGTGCGACAGTCTAGCGTTGTTTTGGGCCCGTTGTTTTCCAATACTTCCTTATTAAATGCATCACCTGTAAAATTGGTACTAAAAGTAGGTCTGAAATGTCTTGTCCAATCAAGGAAGAATCTGTTGAGTCAACTGAATGTCTGAAGACATGAGGTAACATTTAATTGACAGACACAACGATCAGATCAGTGTACAGAGTCTATGTGGAATCTATCTGCCCAAGACACATTTTGCACATCTTGGATTGTACGGGACATTATAATTGTATGTGTACAGTATTTTATAATTGCACAGTATTTTATTTTTCTACTATTTATTAGCATATTTTATATATTTTTAACATGGTTGCTGAGCCAGGGCAACGAAATGTCATTCTGTATACACTGTGTGCATATTAAATGACAATAAAGCCTGTCTAAGTATAAGTCTAAGTCTAAGATCAACAACACAGGAGTCAGCTGATCACCTAGGGTAAAAACTTTTTCATAAACTGTGTTCACTCAACATGAAAGCTATCTTTTATCAACATTACATCTTTACTTAAAAGAACCTTTTTGGGCACATGCTAAAAAAGACATATACATCTGTAGATTTCTGTTTTTTTAATAAATTAATCAACTGCAGTAGAAAAATTTTAAGTAAAAGTTTGTGGATTTATTTTCATAAGACCTTGTATCACCTGAACATGTTTGATTTCTTTGCTGTGAGAGTTGTAGAATGTAAATAAGCCCTGTGATTACGCTGTTTTAGTTATTGCGCTAATTGTACCAGATCTACTCTGCATCTAAAATCTAATACTAGAGCCAGTCAGATTTAAATACATTCAGAATTAATTAAGAAAACATTCATACTTGCCCTCTGAAGAGAGTCAAACTTTAAGTTTTCTGTCCCCTGTGCCTCCCTTTCAGAATTTGCTTTTACTGGCAGGTCTTCTCACCAGACTATAAATATGACCCCTTAGATTGGCCACATCCTTACCCCTAAAATAAATTGAGTGCCTCTCGGCAGGAGAAGACAGACAGCACCTACCAGGACAGTCCTCTCTGTCTACACAAGCAGCAAATGAGGTAAGTAAAGTTCTAACTTCACGATCTACCAACATGGGATGGACACTCACAGACAGCGGAGGAATCCTGTCAGGCACTCTGGGACGAAGCAGAGCAGACTTGTCTGGGGCTGTGAACAAAGGCTCTAACTTTGCCCCTCCTGTCACTCCAGTTGCTGCTGTCTGGCCCACTGCTTTGCAACGGTGAATAGGAGGCAGTGAGGGGACTGGAGCTCATCAGAGGGGTTGACTCAGTCCTGCCTACTCCCTCAGCGCTGTGGGTCTGGCACTCTGCACAGGTGGAAAACGGAAGAGGGTGAGTGGGTAATCAGGAGGGTGTTGGCCTCATTCTGCCCACACACAAAAAAAAAGATCACAGCCCACAACTATGGCCCTCTTACCAGCTTGTCATGTGTGGTTTTTGAGACAGTCATCACAGAGTTTCAGCAATGAGAAACACAGACGAAGAGGAAAGAAAAAATACCAAAAAGCAGGACTTGTGCTCAATGAATTCAAGCAAGAAGACCTCCAGTGGGAAGACGTGTTCTGATTTTGTAGAGGATCAAAATACAGTCTAAGATTATAAAGTACTGAGCAAATTTAAAGTGTTAGAGTAAATACTAACAAATAGATTTTGTCTGTTTACTTCTGCATATTTGCTGGTATGTGTACCCAAATGGAGAGTGAGCAAACGGCAAAACCAACCAACACACAAAGTGAGACACATTGGACCTTCTAAGGAAACAGGTAGACTGATTTATTCTGACACAAATCCCTCTTGACTTTTGCCAATCTGTCAAAACCTCACCCTTCTCAGGCATCATCCTTGCTCTGATATTCTTTCCTTCCGACTTCAGGGGGATGTTGTGAGTGTCTAAGCTGGAAACAGGCTGCAGTTGTTTTCTTTGCAAAAACACCTGTCTAAACAGCAGCAAAGCCAAGGGCAAGTCTCGCCTGTCAGCGCTGGTGACAGCTCTTGACAAAAATTCTGCAGAGACGATTCCTAAGACGTCCACTCAAGCGAAACAATGCACGTGTGCTGGATTGACCCCAGCTGGGCTGCTTCACTCGCCAAAAATACTCTGTGTTGTTTGTAGTAGCTCTGCAACAGACACTCACATTAAGCAACACCTGGAGAAGATAAAATGGACGATATGCCCATGAAGCTACGGTGTTTGTTTTGTTTGTCTCAGTGGTTGCGAATGCACTTAATCCCTCCAAATACGTCAACGGTTTCAGTGTCATTGACAAAGCTAAATAAAAAAAAAGGAAGAAAAGGAATATAAACCAAACCCTCTTACAGTTGTGTGACAGCAACAAAAGGCTGGACTATGTAGGTGATTAATTAATACAGCTTACAACCATTTATAAAACTGTTTGTGTCATCTGTCCAGAGTGGATTTAGGCATCATTTCAGAGGAGATTTACTGAACAAAGACCAGGTGGCTCATTAGCTACCAGAGACTTAGTTTGGTTTGTGTAGAGGAGGATCTCTGGGGTGGTCAAATTTCGGTCCTTGTGCTTAAATTTCAACGCATGGATCTTTAATCTGCAATGTCTTCATCAGCAATAGTCTAGTTCCCATCATTTGCTGCTCACATGACCACCTCCGGGGCCTCATGCTTTTGGTTTGAGTTCGCAGCACAGAGTGAAAAATTGCAGTGACACCAATGCCCGAATGTGGGAGCAAGCTAACAAAGGTTGAGTAATGGGAAAGTCTGCATGCATTCACCGCAGCTCATATTGAGGTAAAACTATACTTCTAAAACGACCAACATTTGCTATTGCAGGGTTTCTGCAGAGTTTGGCAAAGTACATTTTAATACAACACAGAATGGAGTTCACAGTAGTATGATCTAAATAACCATTGAAAAGTAGATTGTAGTATTATACTGTTTTTCAGTGGCAGACAACAAATGCATGGATTAAAAAGATAAAAAGGAACTAATGTTCTTAACTATCCAGATGTACTTTTATTTACTGAATAATTAATGTCATTAATTTGCATGTGTGTTGTTAATTCTTCAAGAATATGCTTAAAAACTCTTTGACCATTATATTAAGGCTACTTAACATAGAATAACAAAAAAAGTTCCAAAGTAAACTCATTTTCAGTCAGTGCTGGCTTTACAGGAAAACCAAAAAACTCAGCAATAGTAGCATTTGTGTGATGCTATAAATACAGTGTCAGCTCAGGGTCACTCAAGCTCTCCATGATGGCAGACCAAAGAAATATAGTAAAAACCTTAGAGGTAGTACAGATATCCAGTCAGGAAGCTTCAGTTGAATGTTTCTGAGATGGTGAAACCATGCTCATGACTCAAGCCTCTGCCTGTGATGCCTTTACAAACACACACACATATATATCCTGAAGATCGACCTTATAAACTGTTAATTAGCATAACAGAATTTTCTGTATTTCTTTAGCCCACATTTTAAATAATCATGATTTTTATATAATTAAGCTCTAGAAAACATTATAATAATCTAAGAGAGAGAGAGAGAGAGAGAGAGAGAGAGAGAGAGAGAGAGAGAGAGAGAGAGAGAGAGAGAGAGAGAGAGAGAGATAAACAGAACAGAACAAAAGAGATGACACTTGAAGGCAACATAAAACATCAGATTATTTTTACAGATGCACTGCACAAGCTGTTTGTTTTCCATACAGCTTTTTTTATTTAGAAACACATATGTGTCACTTTGCAACAACACATGACTGTACATTGTTTAATGATCAGATTTTACTGGGTGCCTTTTGATGATCTTCAAACACTGAAAGGAGCTTTGAGATTGAGCATGTCTTGCTTTAATTGTACAAATGCATATTTTACACATAAAGCATCTATTTTGTCTGGTCGACAACACAATAAATCCCATCATGACAACATGTGCTATCACATATAAGCTGCTTTGACAAAACTGGTTTATATTTAAGTCATTACTAACACGTAAGCTAAAGAACAGGTTATTAAGATGGACAAAATGAAGATCTTCTCCATCGCAGCCGTTCTCTGATACAACCTCTGTTCTATAACGGACAGTTGAATAAGGCTATGAAGAGAAATCTAATGAAAGGATCAGCTCAGCTGATGCTCTGCATGACACCAGGTTATATTTATCTAGCTTTAACACTTCATCAACATATCAACTGATCAGTCCTATAACAGGATGAGCCTGGGAATGTGAAATTATATTGAGCTAAATAATTAAGATTCATTGAAGATTCTACAAGAAACACCTGGACAACAAAGATACCAGTTGAAAACTCTCATTTGTTTTTGGATGTTACCCGAAGATTAAGTGTAGAAAATGTAAATCTTGATTTAAGATTAAAGTTGGAATATTTCTAAGTAAATTAACAGTACACAGTTAACATCACATCACTACTAGTGCAAAACCCCTAATTGGCAAATAGAAAGCAGTGATTTGTTTCAGTCCACTACAGCATTTTAAGACCTATTTTCCCCTATGTTCATCTGATGAGCGCCACAGACATAAGAGAGGATCTCCAAGAATGTGTATGGTAGTTTTCACACATTAACACCATAGATGTTGGAGAGACTGTGCAGACAATATGGTCTGCTCTTTTTTTATTTTTTACCCCGTTGCTGTTGACATAAGCACTTCACATGGGGAGACTTTATGCTGGAGAAGTGCTCACAGTTAGAAATGTGAAGGTGGGGCTGCTGTCTGAGTGCAGAGGTGAAAACGTGATGCGGAAAATACACACAATAGTGGGTGAGGCTCCTTGATGACCGCTGCTGTATTGATATCAATATGACATGTATTTGAGCAAAACATATCAATACAATCGACACAATAGCTAAGAGTGAGTGGAAAGCAAAAACAGGTCAAGCAGAACCCCTCATCAATGCAGTAGCAGCAAATCCTCCAGAATATCCACTGCTACCTTTGCAGATCAATTCACCCATTGATGTTCCTGAGATTTTACTGGGAACATGTCTTGAACATTTTAGGACTCTGTTGCATGTGTGAAAAAGGTTTATTAGAGCTGTTTTGGTTTCAACTCCATGCCCATGTCCCATCAATTATTTCCAGGACGCAACTTAGTAGTCTGAAGTAAAGGCATGATTTAAACGTGTTAATGCTGATGCATTTAGAAATATATTGACTAATTGAAATTAAAACGAGAAAATATACTTTTATGTAAAAATGTGTTCAGTACTAGAGTGACTGATTACAGAAGCTTTCCTCCTTTAAAAAAACAGCTTTATACTAATTGTTGAATCAGGGAATTACTTCAAGAGTGTCATAGAAATAAAATAATAGCTGCGCATAAACATGTAAAATCAGGTCCCGTGTCCTTTTCAGTTAACTACCCAAACAGTAATCCTTGCTAAATATCTACAGGCCAAGGCATCAAAGCTGTGCGGTCTGTTTTTCATCCCACCCATACAACTGAAACACTTTTCATCCATTCATCCCCAAAAACCCTTAACATACTAATACTGGATACAATTTTATCATCTGTACAGATGTGTGTGTTGGAGGGGATCACTGCACCACACACATGGAGCTGCGGGGGGGATTGACTGTCCTGGCCACGGTGTCCTGACTGTAGTTCACAATGTCCGCCTTCACCACACGCTGTAAAGGTGGAAAGACAGAATTACAAAGTTGCTACAACATTTGCTTTATATGAAAGGAAGCTGTTTATAGTCTAAGAGAGTTTTAGAGACTCAGACTCTTTTTCAGCAATGAGCTGTTGCATTTGGTGAAATCAAGCCTGACACACTGTGTCACAGACTAAAAGCAGGGGAAGGAAAGTTCTTTCTCTATCTAGAGATCAGATGTAAACTAATGACACCAAATCACGATATCACAACTCCAATGGTTGCTACAACTACAAAGCATTCTTAAAGGCTTGTGACGGATCTACTAAGTAACAGCAGCGACATACTTTCAGCTACTGAACCAAGCATATTTTGCTTTGTTGAGTGTTCTCTTGTCTATATGGTCCTTCATCTTGAGGGTAATCCACCAGCTCAGCTTTCACAATCCTCTGAGCAATGGAAAGAGAAAAAAAGCAAAGAAAAACAGAAACAACACAATGACAGAAGCATGAGAGGAAATTAATAAAAGAGGAATGGACTTCAAAACAGCAGAGGAGAAGGTTTGAATAATGAAATGTTAAAAATGAAATGCACTAAGAGAAGCATATTATCAAGGCTGTTCTTAATTCCTTATGGTCATTTTGATTATTTAGTTTTTAATCTTTTTTTTAATTAATTCATTAGCAATACAAGTAAATAAAGAAAATGTGTCCAATATGGTTTTTAAGACCATAGCTTCTTTAAATTGGTGCTTTTTCCAGCCACACTTAAAATATTAAGTTAAAAACTATCTTAAAGAGAAAACCTCTATGTTTATATTTCTAAACCTCTCTTTAGAAACATAAACGATCCAGGAAATATCAAGCATATAAACTTTTATTTAACATTTATTTAACATTTTATAGATATCCTTCTATATCTTTATCGATGAAGAATTGATGATGGTGCCTTTGAAGATGAAAAAGAAACATACTGGTCAGTGATATCCTATAACTCAATGTTGCTTTTTTTGTTTCTCATATTCTCCAAGACACTTTATTTTTCCAGACAATTCCCGAGATCTCAATGTTTTTTTGGAGAACTATAATGTATTTTGAACTGGGATTTTATAAACTTGGGATAATTTTGGGGCACCTGTTTATGATTAATTACATCTGAATATACAATCAAATTTGCCTTTATTTGATGGGAATTGTGCACAAAGAAGCCCAACCATATTCCACTAACCACTGGGGAGCGGCCTATTCTGGTTGGCCGTCTGATTAACGAGCTGCCGAAGCCTGGTGTCGGAACCAATGAGTGATCCTCGTTCTCGCTATCTGATCTAGCAGACAGAGGACCATGACGGAGAAGGCTGCCAGGCAGATATAACACTGTCTGGGGTTGTGACCTTAGTGTTCAGCTCTCCAAACGTGACAGCTGATAATGAGGCTTTGCTCTCGCCATGGCTGCACTCGGAGCCACAACCTGCTCAAAGCATCATCTCTGTATCTGAGACACAAATTTAAAACTTTGTCTTTTTTGTATTTTTATTAGATGATAAATGACAAACATTCCTGAGTTAATGCCCCCTGTGTGTAAGACAGCATATCAGTTTTGGCTTCGAGATGAGAATGTAATGATTTCCTTTTTTTTTTTTCATAAATTAGTGATCGAGGGAATACTGTTCCGATTAGTAGATAATAAAAGTAAAACTTTAAGGCACTTGTGGTTCAAAGCCTTTGTTATGAAGCAGCAATGCATGAGTTTGAATGTGAGAAAAATATCAAAATTTTCTTTAAGTTTGCTTTTACTGACTTGAATCCAGATATAATTGGAGTGGCCTGGAATCATACTTTTTTAGATTTTCCATAAACTGTTGACACATACAGTATGTATAGATAGGGATACAAAAGCATGTCACAGTCATTAATATCATCAGAAAATTACATTTTATACTATTGTTTAATCAGATATCTTCACTATTGTGTTTTTATTTCTTTATTATTAGTAAATGTTAGTTATGTTAGTTACTTAAGCTGATTTATCTGTCTTCCTTATTCCTCATTGTGTTTTTCGGTTCAACTAATCTTAATCTTTTTTCTTGAGGTTTAAACTGGATCCAGCCTCTCACCCAGTCTGATTAGTGTGGATTAAAGCACTTTGCTTTACTGACAGAACTATCAAGGGAGGGCAGGAAGAAGAAAGTAGATAGACAGCTCCATTAGTCTGTGGTCATTTTCTGTAAGTCAGCAACCGTGCTGGTGATGGGAGTGGAGTTTGAGAATTTGCCCAGTCCTTCCCCTATGTGTGCTCCCTTCTCTGGGGGGCCTGACCTTTGTGTAGCCCCCAGGCTCATCAACCACTGCCCAGCCAGTGTGGCTCCAGCCACTCATATCAGACCCGGGATTAATGCTTCTGGGGGAGGTGACCTTGTAAATCCTACAGCTGCCACCATTGGGCACCTTAGTCTGACTGGCAAGCTTAGACCTTAATTCATCCCAAAACGGTGGGAGATAAACCAAATAAATCAGACAGCCAATCCTGACCTCCTCACCCTCACAACTGCCTACCTTTGACCCCCGACTTCACGCATTAATGTGGTCAATGTGGGTCTATTTACAGATGGGCAGCGTCAGTGGCAGGTATACCATCACGGGAGACAGACGTAACAAACTCATGTTTACTCAATAAAAAGTTCTTTACAGTGTGTCGTAACCTCTACTGACCTAACACACTCCCTGTGACCTCGCTTAAGATCAAGCATTACCCTGCATGTAATGCAGGGCAAGAAACCCCACCAAAAATAATTAGATACTAAAAATAATAATAATAAAATTAGAAGTTATTAGTTAAGGGCTGGGTAGAGAGGCTTTCCTATTGAGAAAATAAGCCATTTAAAACATGGCTCAGTCAGCTGCTATATTGACTTTGCAAGGAAATTTGAGTGAGAATCGTTGATGTCATTACAGCTCACCTGGGACTGCTCTATTTCGGCTTTGTTTAGCTTTATACCCAGAATCTCAGCAGCCACTTTCTGGAAACAAAGAAACACCTGGAGAAAGAGGAGAAAAATAAAACAATCTAAATATAAATATCATCAAAAGCACTGGACATTTTTATTTGTGACTGAATAAATCATCTCATACTGACCGAATCCCCCGTCTTCGCCGAAACAAACTGACTGATGAGGCTGTTTTCTTGGCAGAAGCGCTGGTGTTTGTCAGCCTTCACTGTCCTCATGTGCTCCAGGTCGACTATGGACAAAACACAGTGTAATGTAAGAAAACTTACAGAAGATGAATGGATAGATTTATATGGTGGTTATGCAGCACTCTCACAGGGTTAACTGTTACACATCAGAACATAAACAGAAAAGGTAACTGTTTACACTTGAGTTAAGATAGAAGGGGTCTGTCTAGCGTATAGGGTTGGTGCACATAAAGGCAAGTGAAAGCAAAGTATGTTTCAATTGTTATGTTGCTTTCAAACCCAGCTGCAAATTACTCTAACTTATGCTTTTCGTTTTCATTTTTTTTCCCTATTGTATTTATTATTTTGGGGGGGCCTTAAGGGTGGGAGTGATCAGTTCCGTAGCCCCAAGCCTGTATTAAAGCTGGATGTGACACATTCTTCAGTGTAAGCCTAGCACAGTTGCACCCTGAAGCTATGAACCTCTACTTGACCTGAAACGGACAAACCAACCCAGCGGTGGAGCAAGGCTTATGAAACAATACGTAAATGACCAAAGACTTGAAGCTACAATCACACAAAGTGTAGATGGAGAAAACTTGACTCATAAGAGTGCTGGGCTTCTAGGGTGGGTGCAAGGACTCAAAATTTGGGGCTGTCACCTACACACTGATTTAATGCGAACACAATGACAGCACCTTCCTTTTTAACTATTGTGAAGATGTCCCTGTGCATTCAACTCCTGTGCAGTGATACTGAGAGCTTTGCTCCTCTTCTTCCTCACTACGGGGTCATGCTGGGGTCGATAAGGAAGGTCACCTGGGGGTCTTGTTGCTGAAAGCAATAGCTTCGTTCTTTATTTCTGGCTTTGTGCAGGAAGGTGGCTACGCCCGGTATCTGGTGCATACATGTCTGTGTGAGCTGGAGGAGGTCAGGCTACTGTACGGTGTTGCATTTCTTTCACCCCTCCTGAGTTTTAGTCTTTGTATGAGGTTTTATTGAAGTTGTCAAGGATTTACCTTGTTCTCATGCCCCTTTGTGTGTATGTGTGTGTGTAAATGCATGCGGGAGGTGGAATAAAGCCAAAGGTAGGAAAAGATAGATGTGTTGCAAGGAAGAAATATAAACACTGCAATAATCCTATATTATCAATATTTCAGTTAAATGACATGTGGTCCAAAGTGCATAATGCCAAAAAATACATTTAGAAAGAATGATTTTTGACCAGAACAAATATCATAGTCATCCTAAGTGACATATAAACATAAGCCTTTCTGGGTAACAGCAGACACTTTTACAACTACTCAATGTCCAGGGCAGACTGTCATGTCTGTGCCTCTACATAAACATAACTGTCTCATAGGCGTCAGCAGGTTATTAATTCCAGTCATTAACAACATGGGGTACGCAGCATGCTACTAGAAGTAAACACTGCTAATCCTTTGGATCCTGCGCACTTGGAGAAGGTTATCAATCATCTGTCAGAGTCAGATTAACCAACATTAACAAAAAAAGGGTTAAAAAAAAAAAGAAAAAAAAAAGGTGTACAAGTGAGTGAAATTTTGCTAGTAGTTAATAAAATTGAGAAACTGGTATGTGATGCGCTCTTTTGGAGTTAAATGATATTCTCATTTATCCATCTAACACACATGCACACACCAAGAGCTGCTGTGCAAAGTGGATGTCTGACACAGGGAGAGACGTGGGATTCAGCATATAGACAAAGACATTTTGACATCTGAAGAGGCTACGGATCAAACTCTGGTCCTTGGTTTCTTCCTTCTTCAGTTTCTGTGGAGAAAAAACAAGCTGTCTAATGTTGTATTCCTGAGACTGCAGGTGTAACTGAAGTTTCAAAGTGAAACTCCCCATTGATGGCTAATTTTGAAAAAGTCATTGGAAGCCTGAAATCTAAAGGCAGCTGAAATTTTAGTTTCAAGCTTAAGTACAGTAGGAGGCTAAATTTAACTTTTTAAAGTAGTCAAAAGTTTGCTGGACTGAAAATATAAACCAAATTTTAGTTAGAAATCGCCAGAAATGGTGTAAATTAATGTTGTCAATGTTAGCTGAGGAGTTAAAAAAAAAAAGAAGCAGATTAGGTTAGTTGCTGCTGGACATTCAGAGTCCCTGTACAATCAAGCACAAGCACTACATTTTTTTATTCAGTTGCTTTTTATAGAAGTGCAGTTCTTTTAAGCAAATCTCATGATAAAGATTGAAAGCCTCAGGACATATATGGAGCCTGTAGTGAGATTACTTTGTCATACATACTTCATTTTCTATTGGATAAATGAACAATACTATCCTTTTTTTTATATGGTAGAGTTCATGGGTTGTGAGTATTTATGTAGCTCTTTTTAGTCACAGAATTATAGCGTAGGTGGGCCTCCTTTTTCACACAAAAGAATTTTTCTGCCTGTGTAAACTGAATACAAGACTAATCCCACAGTTTTAGCATTTTGCTCCATTTTTCTCCCTAATGTACCCATTTCTACTTATCAGGTCAAAACAATCTTCCTCCAATGATCTGGTTTCCCTCCGTTTCTGTCAAACTGTACATCAGCTTAACAACTCCTAGGAAGTGACTGCAAACACGAAATAAACTGTTTAGGCCTCTGAGCATATAGAGATAGTAGAGGGGATCATCACTCGTCAGGAGTGATGGCACTCCCTCGCTCTGGTCGCCATCAGTGTTTATTTAAAAGATCTGCCTTTCATTGCACTGAATAACTACACAACAGTGAAGAGATTAATATCTGGGGAATGAATTAGGCTTTTACCGTAAATAATTGGTTTGTTATTGCTGTGACCTATTGAATGGAAGACAACCAAATGAGAAGAAAATATGGATGCTCCCATCCATAAGTTAGTGTGTATGGAAATGCTCCTCCATGGAAAGAATCCTTTAACTGGCAGGGCCTGAATATCTGTGAAACCAGACAGGGTTGGAAAGGTTTTTTATGACACTTAAATACTTTAAATTAGTGAGGAGATTGGATCCAGTTGAAATGGATCTGTCTAGAGCGTGCTTTTAAACCCATACCCCTGCTATTTAACCTTCTTTGAAAGATAACTGACTGCCAATTAGGTAAATTACATAACTTCAAGGCTTCAGCATACTCTGTATGTAGAAAATTTTGTTAAGATTAAATAAAAACTTGCAAAATCGTTCTAATCATATCGCAAAGAAGATTAAACCATTCAACATACATGTTGAAGTGCTCAATAACGTTAGATGTAAAAAAAAAAATGAAACATGAAATTACATGAAAGAAATGTTTCATGTAATTGCTTACATGAAACATTTGTGAAAACCTATTATAGGAAAAAACATATTACAGAAATGTAGGAAAAGAGTGAAGTCATAGTTTATCCAACAAAGTGACGTCAACTGAGTCGTGTACAACAACCTCATGATTCAACGTCATAGTTCAGAGCTCAGAGAGTACATCTTCCACCAAAGCAAATGCTGGATTTCACACTTTTAAAAAAGGAGCAAATTACCAAACATAAATGAGTTTTTTTCTGTGCTTGAAATAACCCCAGCTCTTTCTTTGAACTCACCTAGATCTGAAAATGTCATTCATTGACCAATTCATATCTGCAGATTCTGTTATGTCAAACTTACAGCTCATACTAAAATTAACCACAGCCTTGTTTTTATCTTCTTCAAATGTGAATCACGTTGCATCTGCTAAACCTCAGAGATGGAAAGATAAAACTCTTTGTGTTGGTGTAGATTCTAAATCATCAAGGTCATGGCAAGTGTAAGCACTTACATAAAAGCCACTGGTCTTCCACCAGTTCTGCCAGAACAAAAATTAAATAAATAAATTACAGTAAACGTTGGAGAACTTTTGCCCATATAAGGGACAGTTCTTAACATAAGCCTCCTAAAACCTTCAAATAAACGCAGAGAAATTGACCAACAGTTAGGTTTTATCAGGTCTGAATTACAACATGAATTTGAATTGTGTATTATGTATTGGCTGGCCACTAAATTACTTTATTTCTCCGGTATCTTTGGGTCAGTTCAACAAATACATTGTGAAAAGACTGCCTGCCTACATGTGCTTATTTTTTAATACTTTTTTTTTTTTATTAATACATCGTAATTAACTGAGTGTATAAGGTAAGCAAAGGTGACCCCACCTCTAACACTCAAAGATAATAAATAGCCCTACAGTGACGCATTAGCCCCAGACAAGTAAATAGCTAGCTGGCTAGCTAACTGTTCTGCTTTCATCACTAAAGTTAAGGATTCAATGGAAGCCATAATTTGCATAAATTGGAGAGTCTACTTAAATTACAGAGGAATACATAGAACAAGAAAAAATTTGGTTGTTACTAACTGTATGCATAAACTGGAGTTTTAAACCATAAATCAAAATCTACAAAGCACAAACACCGGACTGTAGAGGTTTCTGAGCAGCACACCCACTCAGAGAACCAAACTGTGTGGAGTTACTACGATCAATCGATGCTTAGTGAATAAATATTTTTTGCAGAACTGCCGTGATAAAAGAGTTCAGGATCACTGCCAATACCAGCCTAATTTTTCACAGTCTGGTTTTATTTGTCAACTCAGCTGGCTCAAATAAATGGGCAATCAACAGGATAGTAAAAAGCTTGAGCCATGTCATTTGACTCAGGCATTCCGAAACATGGAAAGGTTTGAAAGAGCAGAGTTGAGGAAAGCAGAGTTGAGGCTTACGTTTTATCAAAATCCAATATACTTACAAAGACAAACAGACAGAAACAGCAAGGACAAAAAACACATATTTCTATGTATTGCTTCACCCACCTACAAATATTGAAGGGGGAAAAAAAGAAAAGGAAAAAGGAAAGAAAGAAACATAGTTGCCCTGTGCATATTTCATGTTCATAAGAGAAATATTAAAAAGATTTCCAGAAGCGAGTTTTAACCAAGTGTGGTAAGCCTGTACCTGAGCTGTCCATTTATGATCAGATGACCCAGAATGCATTCTGCCACCAGGTGTGAACAGCCTTACTGATATAGTAATGGGCCAAATGTAGAGAGTGTAATCATTCATGAAGAATTCTTAGATTATAGGAGTTGACTGAAACGTGATGCTATAGCAAAACAACAAGGTAATGGGCCTACACTGGTTAACCAAGCTGAAATCCTACACTGCACTGTGTAATCCTCAGTGGGCTTTTTAAAAGCATGTTGTGATAACAGAGACACCTACTTACTGTTCTGTTCAGGCGGCTGCTGGGGACCAATTGCAACAGTTTATCCAGCGAGCAGCAGCCAAAGAATAAGCTTGACATAACACAGTTAATTGCCTGCAGTCTAGTTTTAAACTGAAATGCATTTGGTGTGTCGGGATGTGTAAGGGCTGAAGGTAGAATGTGTGAACTGAGTGAGCGCCCTTGTGTTTGTGTGTGGTTGTAATCGTCGGTCATGAGTGTGCAGTCAGAGACTTGGGGCCCTGAGGGGTCATATCCCATTAAGTGAAAGTTGCAGAGTTGAGCTAATCAACCCCAGGGGAGAACCTATCACTTCCAAGATTACCTCATTCTATGCCTTTAAGACCTTGTTAACCAGGTTTGCCTCAGTTTCCCCAAAATGACAACCATGAACCTATTTAGACTGTTCGGTGAGGGGTAGGACAATCAAATCCAATCCTGCACCTAATGACATGACTTACAATTGTCTGGGCCAATTCTCAGATCTAACTTTCATGCACCACTGAGTCCAAAAACATCCCAGAATAATTCTGCAGCTCTGACATTTAAATTGGACGTATGATCATTTCATACGTCATTTAAATCTTAATCTTGGGTACCTCTAGATTAGCTTCACACCCATCATGATTCCAGATAGTTTGTAACTATTTCAGAACGAGTGCAAGCTCAGTCCAAGAACAAGAGGATTATATATATATTATACATTA
>JAOXYM010000007.1:13751473-13767107 GCA_028567055.1 Leptatherina wallacei | reverse complement strand
TATATACATATATATATATATACATATATATATACATATATATATATACATATATATATATATACATATATATATATATACATATATATATACATATATATATGTATATATACATATATATATATATATATATATATCTATATATATATATATATATATATATATATATATATACTCCTGTGTCAATGGGTGCAAATGCAGGAAGTGTGGTAAAATGGCTACTGAGGCAGAACATATCTTCTTTCAAGATTTAGAAAGGTAGTGATGCTTTCACACTCCGCCACTGTTACCTGACGTTAAGCTGTTAAGTGCTTATTTATACACGTTAAGTGTGTAGGGAGTTGGTGAACACAAACTACCGTTGCTTGTGGGAGTAACTCCAAGTTTTTGAGGAGTTGTCGAAGCAAAAGTGGAAACTTTTGGTTGACACAAAGTACTGCTAGCTCCCTCAGCTGCCTTTTCACTCAGTGCACCCATGATGTTTGCACTGAAACCCCTTCATACACTTAATGGCAACACAACACAGACATCTGAAAGTATTTCACACCGCATGAAGCCCAGAACGATGCCCTTTAAGTGTTGGAGCAGTACTGACTTTTAGCGTCAGTCTGATTCCTTGTGGCACAAAAACATTCACTTTTAAAATGTTTGCAGTGGATAATATGTACTCTATGGGGCACACTGCCTGGAGAATTTGACCAATACAAGTAAATTCAGGCACTACGATGTGATAGAGGTTATGTTTCTGAAAAAAGTCCTGCAAGTAAGAGTTTGAGACTACAATAAACTAAAATGAGTTTATTCATCAAAAAATATTGCATTAATTTTAACAACCATGGTTTAGTTTGCATTGAATGCCAAATATTAAACCATTTTCAACATCCATTTGTCATCATGCCTATTGCACCAACAATAAGACTATGATGCCTTTTGATGCCTGTAAATCAAAATGATGATCTCAAATTTAACTAGTTGTCAGAGAATCCTCATGATAGCTTTACAACAAAAAGCATTAAGTCATAAATGCTGTGTAACCCATTCCTCATGTCTCACCACCCTTCTGAAAAAAGCCAAAAAGAATGACAGCGAGTAGATAGACACTTCCATTCTTAAGCATCTTCTTTTGTCTTCAACTGCAGGGGTCCAAAAGAACGGCACAGTATTTTCCCCTGTGTTTGATAGCAAGGAGGTTATATTAATTGCAAGTGTCATTTAATTTAGCAATAAATTTTCAAGTACAACATACAGGGAAATGCTTAGCAATTTAAAAACTCAGTAAAAGTAGAATAAATCCTTCTACGTGAACCATGATTCAATTAGACATTGATTTAACTTTCACAGCACAAGTGGCTAATAAAACAAAATGAGTAGTGAATTTTATGTGAAGCATTTAAATGATTGAGTCCAACTGGTTTACGTGACTCTGAGAGAGCTCTTAAAAAGCGCGGTTTTTAAAATATGAATGGCATGATTATCTTGAACCTGCGCTATGTTCTGAAAATGCAACATAATGCAAACAATAGCTTTAAAACTGGCAGGTTTGTCCCCAGGTCTTTTGTTTCTTTTAGAGTTACAGTTAGTTCAATAAGTAAGCAGTTGGCAAAAATTCTTGAATTTGAAATTTGCTTAAATAATATCTCAACAGTCCTTCACAGTACAGGAAAACAGAGCATCAATGTTGCTGGACAGTAGCATATCAATTTATTACTTACTTTGGATTTTGTATTGCTGAATCTAAAACTTGTGGTAGAATTATTAGAAATAATAATCAGCACATTAAAGCTTGAAGGTAAGTTAATAATATTATCTTGACTTTCTGAGTGAGTACAGACAGATGAAGTGCTGTTAGTTAGCCGGGTGTTATCGAGGTGAGCGGGGCCCGTGCAGGAGTCCTCGGGGGGGTTCCTGACAGAGACAGAGCGCTCTTTGTGCTGCGGGGCCCCTGCCCTGGTGGCCTGAAACGGGCCAGGACCGTCAGGGGACTCGCTTTCCACTAGGTCAGAAGTGTTCTGTCGACACCTCATTGATCACAGCTCATCTTGTCATTTGATCGTTCCTCGTGAAATGATGTGCAGACACAAACACACGTGCAGACGGACACATTCACGTACACGTATGCATTCACACTTTAAAACATAATCAGATACTCCACAGCGGCTAGTAAAATAATGTGGTCTTCCTCCCTGGTCAGGGAATGCAAAACAGAGTGTCCAGCAGTAGCTCTCAGGCAGGGAGTGAGCTGCAGTGCCAGGCTGTCACTGAAATAGTAAAACATGAGGCCGAGGGCCTTGCAGCCTGGGTTAACGGGCTCCCAGGACTCATGAAAAGTGAACAAAAGGCCCAGTTCTGAGTCGACCGCACAAGACGTTGACCGGGGTTTCACTGGCCATGTCCTCTACGCTCTCCTGTCGCTGTTAAACTAAGTGGACTTTTATGGGAGAGCAGTAATGCTTGCCTCTGTAAGTCAGCAGCGTAACTATAATAATTATGCAGAGCATGAGGGAGCCTTCATAATTGTATGTGTCCCATTGCTATAAGTCTATTCATAATTATAAAGTCTTCCTATCTGCAATGATGCGTTAGACTGGCCTACATACAGTGGCCATAGAAGCCGCAGCACTGAACCATAACATGGAAAGAGAATTCTGCTTACATCAGCCTAAAAAAACATCTTTCAAGTTAAAACCTTAAGCAGAATCAGGCTCCAAAGATGTGATGTAATATTTCACACCATAATAAGTAGATATATATAAAAAAATTTAAAAAAAACTAGGGAGAAACTCTGTTGATATTTCCCATACAGTTATAATATATGCCAGTGGATCTACATCAATCAGTTATTTACCCAATCCTGTGTCAGCAAGGCCCCTTCCAGGAATTCCTCCATATCAATGTTGTGAAGCAGCGAAGAAATAAAGTATAGCCTGAGTGTGATGAGGGTTCCAGGCTGCGCTCGGGTCAGGTGGCTAAGCTGTGCTGTGCAATTCAAATGGCCCATGACTTACCACACAAGAAGGTATTCGAAGACTGATCATCTACTGCATGTGCAACAATATTTGCTTTATGGATGGCTAAAATGAATGAGGACTTTCCATGTTTCAACAGGCATAAGAATCAAGAGAGATGAGTGCAGAGACCACAGCCGGGTCAAAAGTTGTTACAATTAAATCTTAGTATTTACTTCATGTAGCAGAGACTGCTAGACTTAACTTTGCTCTGCAAGGAAATACCGCCAGAATAGCTCCAAAGAGAAAAATACTTGGGGAAAATGCCTTAATCAATGTTGAGTGCAAGTCTCATTTTCCTACAGCTGTAATTCTATATTCATCATCTCTGTATCTTGTAACCTAAATATCCATTTCCAATCTTTTCCTTGCTTGAAGACTTGGCTACAGTAGTGGAGTTACTGAGACAATCTGATACACACATCTAGTCTGACCCTTTACCTTAAATAAAATGTGAAGAGAAACAGGAAAGATTGGATTTGCTGTAAACTGTAAACATTCCAGGTCTCTACCCAACCATGCCCCATGCCTTACTGGGTCTATATATTGTATATATAATGTTTTACAGCGTCGAACCTGTGGTCATGCTGCCCACAGTGCAAAACAGACACTGCTGACGTGTTCATCCCTCCTATCTGGGGAGGGGTGAGGGTGCTGGGTAAGAGCACTGGGCTTTTGTCCCACCACATGTCTATTGTGGCTAAACCTTTCCCTTGGGGGCAATTAGGACCTTTTAGTTTGTTGTAAGAGGACCTAAGTACGAGTGGGTTGAGCCAGGAAAAACATTTTTGAGCTAAACCAAAAACAGAAGTGCATTGAGCTCCTCTGCACTCCTGGACTTCTGAGCATCTCTCTATTAGGAAATGTGCAGGCCTACACTGAACAGACAGGAACTGTGGCAGCTTTACAGGGGCAGAGAGGTGACAGAGCTGAGAGAGCTCAGGAGGGGGAGCCTTCAACTCCACCCAAGGCCAAGCCAAGAGGGCAAACAACTCAGGACCAGCAATGTT
The DNA here is from genome assembly GCA_028567055.1 of Leptatherina wallacei. Taxonomy (NCBI): domain Eukaryota; kingdom Metazoa; phylum Chordata; class Actinopteri; order Atheriniformes; family Atherinidae; genus Leptatherina; species Leptatherina wallacei. The sequence goes on along the minus strand of JAOXYM010000007.1, from coordinate 13,763,092 downwards.
GCTAGGCAAGGACATGCTTCATGAGAAATCTAGAGCTAGGGGATGTCCATGTTTCACTTGAACTTTCACATGGCTGAACAGATATCTGGGGAAAGAGAAGTGCAGCGGGTAACGGTATGCAACAAGATCTGCCCTAGCATGCAGAAAGCAAACATATGCATGTTGTTTAACACAACAGAAACACAGAGCCAATAAAAAGACATTACTGTAAGCAAAGGCAGCTACAGCTGAGGTGTTAGTCTACACGTGTGAGAGATAAGCATAAAGAGTAGGTTTAAGTGCGTGATTTAAAAGAGTCTGTATTTGCACAAGGATGAAAATAAATGCACAAGTATGTTTGAGAGATGGCCTAAGATAAGAGCTAAAATAAATATAAAAGGTAAGTAAGCCTTAATTGCACACGGGAACCTTATCTCTGTGAAGAAGAGAATGTTTCCCATGGCAGGCCTGAGTGGATCGCCAGTGAACAGTGGTAGAAGCACTGAGCAGAAACCCATGAGTGATGAGAAGGGGTTAAGAGAACTGAACCCATTTAAGTCACCCAAATAAGGGCTGTACAAGTCAATGATGAATGCTCCAGAGTTCCTGAGGGAAAGAGCACTGGCAGTGGGAAGGGTGGTGGGTGGGGAGTAAGCAGGGGTCCTGCGATCGCCACTTAATGAAAACAAATTGGTTTGATAAACGACACAGGATTATGTCTAAAAAGAAATATGCACGCTAATTTTGAAAGGCTATTTCAAAACAACAACTGTCTCATTCAATAACATATGTAAGCTACAGTACAAAAAAGGTGCAAAATTTGAATTAGAGCCCACACCGGTGTGCAATAGCTTTCATTTCAGTGACTTTGGGCACTGATTTAGAAGGCAAACAGTCACAAACAGGCCAAATGCAGCTTAATCAAAGAGCAACCATATTTATCATCTGGAGCCTTTTCAAAACACACCATACTTAATTTCCACTAAAAACGCAGCACTCAAGTTGTCAAGTGAGGGACTGCGCAGCCAGCCAACATTTCATTTGAGATGATCTTGTGTGCCATTACATGAAGCTGCACTGTAAGCAGAGCTGTAGTATGTTTAGACAGACCAAGAGCTTAGCATTCTTCCATTACCTTTGTGTTCCCAGAATTTTCACAAGTGTGTTGTTTCACCTAAGTGCATGTTTCTTTGTGTGAGTGTGAGGGAGCCTGCAATTGCATAAATAATTGTGTGCACACATGTGTGCCCTCAATAAAACATTTCATTGGCTTCCTCTCTGAATTGTTACAAGTGGTGCCATTATTTAACACGAGTATCTGGGCAGCAGTGTAGATGGCAAGAGTGTGCAGCATACTGGTGCTTAACAAGCATACTTAACCCCAGCTGCCCATGCTAAGCCAAATAAAGGAAAGGCTGTTCCACAGCAGCGACATGGCAGGAGGGCAGTCAGGCCAAGGTAAGAAGAGGAGGGGACAGCATCATTAATTAACCCTTTGGGTCCAATGGCTCAATTACCACACACAGAGTAAAGTAAAGAAGATGGTGTTTAAATTAAACTAGAAGTCAGGCACATTCATTCTAGAAATTCAGTCTCAATTTCTGTAAACAAACCTATACAATATTTTGATTTAGCTTATGTGATACCCATATTTTAAAAAATATCATGTTGCACTACTTTCACAGGTCTTTTTGTACACAGAAAAAAACTCAAAAGAAAATTCTCAGCTACATACGTTTAAGTGCGTGACCTCTAAATCCAGCGTTCACCTTTAGTTTAGCTTGCTGGAAACCCTAAAAATGTCTGAGTGGTGAAACACCAAAGACAAGCCCTCACAGAGACATAAATCTGTAATGTTTTTTTAAGCTCCTTGTTATGTCTGTGCTTCTATTTCGGTTGTCACAAACATGTTGCTTCTGTCAGTGCAACATCATGGGAACCATCTGAAATCTCAACTCCACTTACATGCTGTATATGCATCGGCTAAACTCATTGTGCCGAGTATTTTACTTTTAAGAAAAAAGGAGCTACAATACTTTATAAAAGAATCAATTAAAATTTCAAAAAAGCAGACAAAAACAGAATGTAAAACAGAATGTAGGTGTTTACAATTCTAGTTAAATATCTAGAATAACTTGTCACCGGCAAAGACTGATGATCTCACTCACTGGTTCGTAAACGGCAGTTCTGAAGCCAGCATTTGGCCGTCATCATCTTGTTCTTTTTGGAGGCCAAAGTGACCACATTTGGACATGACAGTGGTGATAGAAAGTGATATTTGAAACAAATAAAATTATTTGATAATTATTATTCAATTATTTTTAGGAGAATATCCTACACATACTCAATGAGAAAAAATCTATTGCACAGGTCCATAATGACTTGCAAAGGAGAGAAGTTGACATTTTTTAAATGAGAGTGTATTGGAGCCAGTGTCAAGCAACCATTAGTGGTATTACTCTTTAAGAAATTCTAGCACTGGCTTCTATTTTATAAGACATCAACTATGTCCATCTCTGTACTCTGTGGCTTCAAGCACCCTAAAAAAAATGAAGGAGTCAATGGAAGGGTTCAGGAATTCATAAAGTCTAGCAAGGTAATTGATTGCTCCTGGAGGGGCAATCTGTGTGGGACTTTGTTTTTCTTTTTTCCGCCTGTAGGAACAGCAAAAAAACACATGGACTGTGCTTAGTAATAGAACCATTAGAGGGAGATCATGGGGGTTGTAGTGGAACAAAAACTGACAGTGGGATGTACACTACTTAAATATTACAGTAGACACACTAACCCACGCACCCCAGAACCTAGCCTAAATACATAGGCGCCCACAATTTAAGCCTGGGCATTAGAAGATGCACCGGATGTGAAGACAAGAGAATCCTCTCTAGACAGCCGAATTAAAGAATGACCTATGGTCCCTGTTGAGTAACATTAGTGGGGGCTTCCTGTGTGCAGACATCATTCTGTTGACTGTCCATCATGGCTCGGGAAGGTGGGCAGTCACCATTACATACACACTGATGCCTCACTTTACAATAACACAGCGGCAGGCAGGACTCCACATCTGTCAAGGGGATGTTTAAAAAGAGTCATCGTTATTGGTCTTTATTTTGGAGATTGGGGGTGGGTGCAGGCTGATAGGAGGACAGTTGTCTGGTTTACATCGAGTTCCTTACCTTAACCAACTACATGGGACTGGAGAACAAGCTCAGACTGAGGGGTGAGGGGCAGGGAGCTGGGGGCAGACGGGTACTGACTTTGGGGGGAGAGGGCTGTAGATAAGCAGTAACCTGGGTCCGTTTGGCCTGGGATTTTAAATCATCGTCAGTCACTCCCAAGAGTTCACAAACATCAGCATTCCCATCGCTCTAAAACTCTCTTATCACACCAATCACTTATCTGTTGCCCTAACAAACATGTCTGCTACCATCAAACACTCACTCCTCCACACACAAACACACACACCAAATGAAGAATGCATCAGAATGAAGTTCATCCAGAAATCTGCAGTCCAGTAATTATAAAATAACAATCATTCACAGCTACTCAGAACCCAAAATAACACGTTTTTAAAGTTTTTTTTTTACCCCTGTAATACTCACTTTTGTTGCCCACCAAGAAGACAACAGGCTGAATATCAGATTCCTCGTTGGCTTTCTTGACCATGCTGAACCAATCCTCCAGATTCTCAAAGCTCTGGTAGTTGGTGATATCATAAACAAGGAGAACTCCCTGCATGGGAAACAATGTTAAACATTATCAGACTTATTTGAGCACTTAACATCAACATTTCTCCATTGGATGAGTGTAGATAGTATTTTTCTTTCTTTTTTATTACTTCATATTAACACATACTAATGAGTAATAGTGAGAAAGGGAACAGTAGGTGGCACTGCTTCTCTTTTTACAGTCAGGGACAGATGGGAACATACTCAGAGATTAACTTTGGTAGTTTCAGAGCTGTTTTAAGATATGCATTCATGTAGATGAAAGCAGTGGTTTGTCATAAATAATTTATAGTTTTGTATGCATAGCCCATTTTCACTGCACAACAGTGGTCCGATCTAGTTATATACTGTCTGAACTAATGAATGATGGCTGTCTCCTGAAGAGTTTCTCTCCCCTTTTACTAATCTCAACTCAGCAGAAATATTTATGCAACAAGGATGTCAGAAGAAGTTGTTTACATGAACACATAAATGAATCAAAAGGTAAACAGATAAGGGAACTTTTGATATAAATCAAATGAAATGACAATCGCATAACTCAGCTATCTCCCAATCAGTACTCTAAATTTTACTTATTCTAAAGGACTGGAAATGAATGGGAACTAAAGTAAACATCTCTTCTTTTGCTGCATGATGCAACATGACTTAAAGGTTTCCATTGCTCTCTGTTCAACAGACATGCACTGTCACAACATGCACGGCCAGTGACGACAGCTCACACCACTGACAATTACTCTGAGCTTCTCTGAACGGCTATGATTGATTACAGGATGCCGAGTGGCAAACAACAGGTGTTGAAATTTTATGCAAAAATGATGGGAAAAAAATCCCTTGCAAAGTGTCATAATTTGGCAAAGATGTAAGAAAAGAAATAAACAAAAGGAATGGCAACCCATATGATTAATTAACACACTACGGGTGCAAAGTTTAAAACAGACTTTGGAAAGTCACTTTCATCATGTCAAGTAAACCCATGGAGTGGAAAATAACTTGTCTAGCTTGTATTGTTAAATGACAAAAGTATGTCAATAAGGCTGGTATGCAGTCACAGGTTCTGCTTTTCTTGCCCATATGTTGGATTATGTGCTGCAGTATGTGGCTTGAATTAAATTCTAAGAGGGCCCCCACCAAGAAAAGGTGACAGGTACTCATTTTTAGCACTTGAGCTGCCGCTACTTGCACAATCTCATATGCCCTGACATCAATGAGCGTTTTCACAAGATTCAGCTGTCATTTTAATCAACACATGAAGTTTTACAAATGAAAGATGAGGGAAAATTGATAAATTGGGGGCTGTTTTGTTTGTTGTACAAGTTGATACTAACATACTGTCCACGTTTGGATTTACAATACAATGAAGTGTTTGTACATATTTCAATTACAGTATACTGAAATATCAACATTTGTTCTGTTTTCAGCACAAACCATCCAAGTTAACTAACTCTGGAAAAAGAAGAGGTCCAATAATTTTCAAATTTCTAAAATCAAAAATTTCTAAATCCTGCCTCCCTCAGTGAATCCAAAAAACATGTGATCATAATGTAACTATAAAGGGATTAGCAGACTGACTGCAAAGGTTGCAATAACAAGCACTGACAGAGCAACTAATGCAGGTCTGTTAAAAAGCTGGAAACTCATACTTCTTGTTCTGGCTTGCTTCTTATTTGCCATCACAACAATTACGTATAATATTTGGTTTGTAAATTTGTACATGTCCTTTCCTTCCTGTGGCTGATAGTCAAACAAGGTTGTTTTTTTTTTTTTACATTTAATTTTGAACTCAAGTTTTAAAAATCTTCCTTTTTGCTTCATGTTGGGGAGATGAATCTAGAAAGTGGAAGCTACGGCCCAAATCAAAGATGCTACACTTCATGTTTTCTGGGCAGAATTAAAGAAAAAACAGTAACAGTTGAGTGTGAACTTGTGTGTTTGTGTGTCCTTACATGTGCTCCATATACATATTTATCCAGCATTTTCCCCCCTAATGTTTGACCTCCAATGTCCCACACCTGCAGGGTCACGTTCAAATTGCCTATAGTGAAGAAAAAAGACACAGTAAACTGTAATATCAAACAATAATGACATTTATATGACAAAAAACACGTTTTAAATAAAGTCCGCAAAGGAAGTTTATCTATTTCAGACACAGGGTTTCCACTTTTCTTTCTTAGAAATGTTTTTCTCTGCTTAACAGTTACGAAAGATAAAACATAAAAAGTGGTTTAAAAAAAAAGTGAATAGGCTGTAATTAGTGGGTTTCCACTCTGGATGTTTTTTCTTTGTTTTCAAAGTTCAAAATCCTGTGGAAATAATGGATCAGCTGTAAATGGACCTTCCAATCTGGGTTAGTGATTTCTATAATAAAAGTCAACATTTTTGATATACAAAATAAAAATAATAAATCAGCGATTAATCTTTCATGCAAAGGGACTCTTGAACTGGCAAATCACCTAAAGCTCACTTCCAAGAATATCCAGCAGAGAGACCGAGGGGATGAATATGTACCCTTACCCTCTAATTTAAACATTCTTAATACACTGGCTGTATGAAAATGACTTCTTATTAGCTTGGGAATAACTGTTTGCATTATGCCATGTCCTGCCAAGTAGGGAAAGTGAGGAGAATTATATGCTGTTAAGGAAAATAGCAATAATTAAACGCAAAATAAGAGAAAAAGAAGACTGTTGCCCTTATGCTTGTGGAAAAAGAAAGGAGGAGTGAAGGAGAGGGAGGAAGAGAAAGAAGGGCACACAAAAACCAAATCCAAATAAATATTTTCTTCCTCTGGAAAATGAAAAGGGTGGTTAAAAAAACTATCCAAGAAGAGACGGGAGGACCAGACAGCAAGTAGTTTATGTTGGTGTGATGAAGGCCCTGCGCTGGGCTGCAGCAGCGATGGGGAGCAAAGCGTACACTGTGGACACGGCTGGACGACTCAACCCCTTCATAAGTCCCCTTTTTAAAGCGAGGAGAGGAAACGCTGAGGTTCACAGTCACTACATCCAGACTACACACTGTCAATGTAAAGTTACACTGAGGAGTGCAATGAATAACGGCTCCTTGGTGTCATAAAGAGCCATCCCCACCCATCCAATAACCTGAGACACCAGCTTTATTTTTGTTTCATACGTTCATGCTGATTTAACAGGGCTGGCATATTTTTGCTAATGCAGCACAAGAAGCAAAAATAAAGTCAGATATAACTGCATACTGATAACATCATTGTCCTTTGTAAATGAGTTGATGCTGGATAACAATACTGTCAAAAGTTAAATCTTGACAGAATTTATCAAGTAAATTTCCCCCTTAGTATATCCTCTCCACTGCCTGTACCTCACTGGTTTGGCAGGGACATCTGGAAGAGGTATTGTTATAAAAAGCACACACAGAGGAGGCTGTTGTGTGCCAGTCGGCCTCGCCTCACCTCTGCCTGCATTGGAAAATCTACATTAAGTTTGACAAGCTGGGCCTTCATGGTAGAGGGGCCAGCACTAGCTATAGGCTACTCTCCCTCCTGCTGCAAAAGACCCTTACAGCCCTATAGAGACCCACACAATCTCTCCAATACAGGGCAGGGTGGGGGTCCTAACCAAGTTTGGGACCACCCAGCTTGCAGAGCCACCCTCCTCTTCATCAGCTCATCAACACCCAATTCCCCAGAAAATGGGCCATTTAACAACTCGGGTGTTGAATCCAGCTTTGTTACTGCTCCAGTGATACAGATATACGTACTCTACATTAAACAAAGCTCACAATTTAACGCTGAAAAGATCACTGATTCTATTTGGAAAGAAAGTTACTGGAAAAAGAAGTCACACGATTAGCAGCATTTGTTCAGGTTCGTTTTAAGAAGCTGAGCCCAGCCTGTTCTTATGGTTGGCTCTTTTCATCCCGACTCCACCACAACATTTTTGGGGGTTTAGTTCTCCTAAGTCTCACAAGCTGAAACTGACACAAAATCAAAATAGAATCCCTCAGCCAACTCACAAATCAGCATAACTTTTACTTTTAGCACTTAATTTGCCCTTGCTTAATGTTGTTTTATTAGTAATGAAAGAATGGAGCCACTTTGCAGATTTCTGGAGCTTAGGCTTTGGCAGCGTTTGAGAAATACCATTTAAAAAACAGAAAATCCCCATTTCACATAGTAGGAAGTTGAAATGGTATGTTTGTCTAAATATAGTATAGTGCAATAAAGTTTATTTCTATGGGTTCAATATAAACATAATTATCTGTGTTTTATGTGATGAAGGACAAAGATTGGTTGAACTTTATGAGGATCAGCAGCATACACGCACATAGAAAATGTCAATAACTCTACTGTGTCCACAGAATGATGAGCAAGGCTTGCATGTTTGGGCATAATCTGATCATTGGCCTCGTGGAGTCAAAAAAAAAGAGGGGGGGGGGACAAGTTTGCGCTGGAGAGAAGAAATTTCAGTATGAATAAACCTGAGATGTGGCAGATACTCTCTAATGACAAACTACCAGAAAAGACACATTCAGCTTCTGAGTTAACCTGAAGGATAAACTCATCTGGCATGACAAGAAAATGTAAAAATGTGACAGTGTGATGGTGAACAAGAAGCCTTTTTGTTAGATTTCGACAGACTTTTCAATTAATAATTTAATTATCTAAGTAAACAAAGAGTCCACAATCTTAAGGCTTACATACACACGACTACTAACATTTCAGATGATCAGACTACTATTTATGCAAACACATATCCATAGTATTTCACTGAACTCAGAAGTCTGCAGTGTGCTGATGTGTGCTTCTGCAATGCATGCCTGCAAAGTGTCTGAGAACATGCAAGTGCTCCCTAAAGATTATGAAGGTGTCTCACCTGGAAGGCTTATTCTCTTCAGAAAGAAATCCAGGCCGATGGTTTGTTTGTACTGCTTCCCAAAGGCCTCCTGTGAAAACCTGGTGGTGAGTGATGTCTGAAACAGAAAGATAAAAGGAGAGATGTGGAGAATGAGAGCCAGATACAATACTACTGCAGCTACTAAAAGAACTAAAAATACACCATTTATAACAGTCAAGTGTTTTTTAAAAAGAAAATAATTCCAGGATAGAGGAGAAGTGTTCATTCAGTGCATTTTATTCGTCTAACAAAATATCTACACATCAAAGCATGACCCTGGGCAGAATGCAAAATTATGCGAAAGTTGTTCAAAGGAAAATATACAGAATATTAAAGATCTTCCTGAGATGATACTTTGGTAGTGAGCAGAAATTGAAAAACATTCAAACTGACAAAATGCCCCCAAAAATTATTTTTACATTATTTCATTTTCTAATATTTCTTAAAATACAAGGGTATAATTTATCATATCACAACATCTCTTCATCATTCTTTTGCACAAGATCGTGCAGTCATAATTAATTGGAAATGTAACCTTGAAGTTTGTTCTGCAGGACATTAGTGTGTGATCACTCAAATCCTTTAAAGAAAAAACTACATGATTGACAGGGCGATCGCTGATGTAATTGCCTGCCTCCTCTGCCGTCTCAGCACTCAGTCACAGGAGTGACAGTGAAAATCTAGGTGAAATACAAAAACAGGTGTAGTAGTATGTGTCATGTCTCCAGACTCCAGACCTAATAATTGCCACAAATTATTAAACCTCCATCACTGTCACTGTCGAGCTTGAGAAGGGGAAAAAATGTCATGTTAAGAGTGTCTCCTGAAATCCGTGGGAATTCATAGCACAGGCTTGACATGCCAACATTAATTCATTTTGATGGATGAGGATAAGAAAAAAATGTGTGTTGAATGTCTATTAGCTATCTTTAGAGCAGCATGCTTACATAAACACAACAGAGAAGTGAACCAATGGGATTCCCTCAGTGTTCATGTGTGGCAGTAAATGCATTTTAATGTGGTGCTTGACAGTCACAGCAGGTTTAAGGATTTAAAACTAAGTTCTGTCTTTCAATCCACTAGGCTTTTACTTGAGCCTCCTGATCTGCCTCCATTCATACTCAGACTTAGGTTTAGACAAACAGTGCCATGTATATGACAGAACTTCCTTCAAATTACGTAAAGGAAGACACCAAGTGAAATAATATGAACAGGATAACCTTTCATCTTGGTTCGCCCAAATCTTTTACCAAACACGATAAAGTATCAAGAAGAAGAAGGAGGTGATGCAGAGTATTGTTTGGGTAGGAGGAAACACAAAGCCAACAACATGTGTTCAGAAAAACTTCTGCACACCACAGTAAAATTAGAAACCCCAAGTCCAGAGTCCAGCACGGGTCCAATTTTACCAACCTAAACCCACCTGAATCCGTTGGATGACCAAACCCCGACAAAATATCTTCCGTTGAAATCTGGACCTGACCCGTTGATGAATAATCTGCAAAGCGTTCCGTACGTTAAAAGGTTTGGTTAAGGCACAGTTAAGTGCAGTTTGAATACAAGCCAAAGGAAGGGGTGAAATTTTTCGGAAATCCCCGCCCAATCGAACCTAGTCCCCCAGACTATCCTGGTGTGAATGCCCCCATGGTCACTTTATTTTTGGTCCACTGGATAGTCTGCAAGTGAACAGAGACCCCCAGCTTTCAAGCAAACTGCTTCTTTGGTCCGCATAAGAGTTCGGTTAGTGTTCACACTACGCCTAACGAATCGTACTATCCATGGAAGTGGTGCGCAGACAATTACTCACAAGACAATTGGAAAAAGAGAATAATGCTCATAAAGGGTTTTATAATCTGTATTGTTCAACAAGAAAAAAAAAATTAACGGAACCTTATGTTGCATATCACATAAGACATATCACTTAGGCCTATGTGAGCGGGATCACAACTCCCTGACAAACGAAATGGTGATCTTAAAGATAATCATGATAAAGAGACTTTCAATTACTATTCAATGATTGTCAATTGCCACAAGGTCTATTCTGTCATCCTTATATGGACACAAGCCCTTGCTCAGAACTGATCAAAACTATTCACCACACTGAGTTTCCAGAACTTCTCTAACAACTCAGTAGGTGTTTTTATTCTGAGCAACTCATCTATAAAAGGGACCAAAGCCTTGTGATTGTCATGGCAATACTCAAAACAGTAGGTGCGATATGTGATGAATTAAATGTGAAATGAGGCGTGAGAGGTAAGACCAACCAAAGGAGTATACAAGCAGCATCTATAAAAGGGTCAAAGCCTTTTCTTTTAATCTGGTATGTCTCTTAATGTTTTCATTCATTTGTGTTCAGCATTTTGTTCAGTGCTTACTGTTGTAAAGTGCTTTGTAAATAAAGTTGGCTTGGCTTTTTAACTTTGTCTCACCAGTTTGTGAAATTAAATGTGACCTTAGGTGTGATAAAATTACAAAGGAAATCAAATACATACTAGAAGCTCTCAGACAGTGCAGACCCCCATCGAGCCATTGTAATTTTTCTTCTTTTTGTGCCAACGATTGTGGGCATTAGTTTTGAGTTAGAAACACTAATGGCAAAATCATCCCCATCTCCCCACAGCAGAGAATCCCTTACTATAAGGATCCAGGTGATCACCCCCAAAATTTAATCACTTGTTCCTTATTCCATTCTGGAGATTTTCTGAATATTCCATCAAAAATTTGTCCATAACTTTTGGAATTATGTTGCTATCAGACAGACAGATAAACCAACGCTGCCGAATACATGACCTCCACCTTGGCAGAGGCAATTATACCAGTACATTGGGTTTTGAAAATATTTATATATATTTTCATAATTAAATCAATATGTGAACATATTTCATATTTATCTATCTGTATACTTTATTTTTTTTCTATGCAAGTATAGATTATAAATCTATTTGTGAGCATTTGTCTCTTTTTCTATTAAAGGAGCTATATCATGCTTTTCCAAGCCTGTCAAAATCAGCTTTAGGCAATTATATGCTATTTTAGCACCCGCG
>JAOXYM010000007.1:13738302-13751373 GCA_028567055.1 Leptatherina wallacei | reverse complement strand
TTTTTATGAGTAAATAACACACTAACATGGTTAAAAGCTCATAAAAGTCCATTTTTCATGATATAGCTCCTTTAATGTTATGAGCCAAATGTCTTGTGAGCAATTTTAATGGAATCGTGGAAGTGGACCACGGTCTGTTTAAAGTGGACCAAACAGCTGCAGTGTGAATGCACTCTAAGGAAACAACAGACTCCATTTGGATGGTGATGGTTTGCATGAAGTTATAAAGTTTAGTCTTTTTTAATGTTATATTCTAGTTGCGAACATTCTCCATGTAACTGGCTTTGGCCAATAGCCGTGCTGATTAACATTTTCTTAGAGGTGCAGAACAAAGTTTAATCACCTAATCCTTTGAAGGTTTACTAAATTAAAGCCTTTTCCCCTCCCTTTTTTTTATCTCAGTTGGCAGAGTCACAGCATCAAGAGTGACAGAAAAATTACTAGAGGTGACTGACGCAACAAGGAGAAAATCGACCATTAAAGTAGCCCAAACAATCACTGACAACACAGGAATAACAAGCTTGGACAGCAAAAATGTATTCCACATGCTCATGTTGGCCTCGTCGGCCATTTGTCTTGGCATTCCAGTAGCTTGGCTCTCCTCCCTCAACATAGTTTTATTTTTTCCAAATGCACAACTGGAACTAACCAACAAATGCAATAGCTGGTGTAATCTTAAAACTGTAACAGTGAACAGCAAAGGGTCACCAATGATACTGGTGCCCGGAAATAGGGGAAGTTCTACTGAAACAAGAAACTTAGAGATGGCATTTATCTTTTTTTAAAAAGTAGAAGAAAAAAGGCATGTTCAGTATGGCCGTGTGATGCAATTCATATAAGCAGTGCATTCTCACACCTCAGTATCACACCTGGCTTCTTACTGTATTTAAAAAGTTAAGACGTTTATAAATGTGGTATGATTAGGAGTTTGACTGGAATTCAGCAGCCATTAAAATATACAGGGTCTGCACCTAAAGCTCCTTTTTACCCTATGGGTCACAGAACAGCAAATGTTGAGGAAAAACTGAGAGGCTCATAACTCAGGTTGAAAAATAGACTAGTGTGTAAGTTCAGCCCGGCGTCTTAAGAGCCTGGCTAAATGTGAGACTCCATATTTTAAAAACATCTCGGTCAGGTGGACAAGCCTCTACACATCTCCCTATATTTCTGAATGGACAACCAACCACAAGCAAAAATACCACTGAAAATGCAGTCCAAGAAAAACTGATCCAATTGCAATTTGCTCAGCAAATTGACATTAATAAGGGGGGGAAACAGCATTCAAGATGTCAGTCAGCGGTGCCTACTCAAAATGGGGGGCAGGGCTCCTGTTTTCTGCCTAAAACAGACAAGCAGGTAAGTCATTCAGACAGTGACGAGCTGACACCTGGCAGTGTGAGAAGGGTTATTAATGTAGCGTATCTACTGGGAACTGAGTTGTGTATGTGTCCTCTGAACACGCACACACACACACACACACACACACATAAACACCCCAGCGCCCAAAAGAAAATCTCAACTTTCCAGAATGAGAACATTCATTTTTCTCATTGGGTCTCGCTTTTACAGGTACACTCGTTTTCTTTCTCCCGGAGGAACGACAGATTAGTTACGAAAGAGGATGTGTAGCTGAAAAGTACTTGGCATCCCTGTCTTATAATCATATTCATTCAAGGATTCAAGATGCAGTGAAGAGGAAACACAGCTGAATTGTCATGACAACCTCTTTGCTTTACTGCAAATAAATTTTTAGTCTGACAGTCCCCCTAGAGAAAATCCCCTAATGTTGACGAAAGTTTGACCTTTTTATTCCGAGTCTTGAACTGTAATGATAATGATTTAGTTGTGTAGGTCAAGTTTGTGCAAATTCAGCAAAGAGAAGCAATGTACTAAAAAGCAATTTGTTCACAGTGCAGACATACAAGAAACAAAGTGTGTGACTGTCTTCCAAGGGTTATTGTATACTAATAATTAAGAAAACAGCGACATTTCTCACATGTGCAAACCAGGTGCAATTTTCTTAAGAGGAGCCTCTGGAGCCAAATGCATATGGAGTCATTTGCCAGGAGATTCATTGACGGAAAACAACCACCAGCCACAAGAGTCAGGCTGGCCAATCTGCAGACATTGTCAACTTTCATACTTTGTATAAATCTCCAAGTAAATGTAACTGTTGTGTGTTACTCTTTTTCTGTCTAATTTGGGCTGTCAAGCTCTAAGAACTACATGGGTTTCTTACCAATAAATGTAAGCAGGCAACAGTTTCTGCACAGCATAAGCAGATGATCTCAGTTACGATAAAACGCAGCACTGCAGGCACGTAGCCCACAACTATGCTCAATGGTACATGCAACATGGATTAAGGGCTGGGTAAACTTAATAGGTTTAGAACAACGGATTTGTGTCAGATTTAAATCCATTATACTATCTTTGAGAAAATCTGAATTAAAATAGTCAATTAACTCTTTGAAAAATGTTTTCTGTAAGGGGAAAAGGTACATTTGCATCACTGGTTGTCTCACATTGCTTACTTAGATTTGTTCCTATATGTTGCTGAGTTTTAATGTTGACTTTTAAGAAATGTTTGTCCCTTGAGTCTATATCTAATTAAAGAGGCATTCACAATTACTCCCTGTATTCATGAGTTTATATATGTTATTCAAGCTAAATTGAGTGGTTTATAACTGCCAATTCAGCAGTTATCACACAATTAGGTAATTTCATGCAACTCTAAGTAGGAGTAGAGGTAAGTTTCTGCAAGAGTAGTTCAGCACAAAGTTTGTTGCCGGCCTTTAGCATCTCTACACTTCCATCTCACTGCAAACTACACTGACATAAAACGTCTCACATATAATCCTCTCAAATAAGGGGCTTTTGTCTCAAAAGCTGATTTCATAACTGGCTTGAAATAACTGAGCAACCTGTTAAGAAATACAGAAATCTTTCATATCATCTGTACCATTTGTGCATTTAATAACCTACTTATAATTATTTGATCACTTTGACATATGGAAAGTTCTATAATTACCCAACAGCTTTTGCAGTATGATGGTTAACAAGAAAATGCTGCCAACCTCTTCCTGCAAAGCCTGCGTCCTTTAACAGCCGTCTTGCTGAGTGCGTTCCTCTCCAGTCTTTCTGTTTTAATTTAGATAATGTTCTGTACATGAATATGAATAGATCAATATGAATACTTGAATCTTGAATTATTTTTTAAGAATGATTAAGAACTTCGGCAGGCCGCAGACTTATAATCATTTGTTGCTACACCTAAAAGAAATCTACATAGAAGCTTAAAAAGCAGTAACAAAAGTGCAAACAAACGCTGTTATTGTTCAGTCAACTCAAAACAGAGCTGAGAGGATCGTGCAAATCCCTTAAAATCACATTTTGATAACGGCCGAGTGTTAAATGAATCCTATATTCGCGAGGCAGTGTCAATTAGATGTGTGTTTCCTTAAAGTTTGCATAAAATATCTGCATTGTGGCTTGGACATGAAGAAATTCCTGAACTATAAACCACGATGTAATCACAAAAAAAACTGATGTTCGTTTTCTTTTGCTTTGTTGCTGTTGCCGTTAGCTGTGTTGTTCTAGCTTGTAGCCAACTTAGCTACATTAGCGTCGGTCGCCATGGTGACCAGGAAGACAGTGCGGAGTCAGCATGGACACGAGTGAATACTGAGTTAACAGCCGTATACCAGATAAAAATCCAATGTTGAAATGTTATTAAGACACTTTAACATCTGTACTCTTCTGTGGCGCTGAATACGTTGTACGTGTCTGCGATGGTCTCACCTTCCCACACGCTCCGTCTCCAATCACCACAATTTTCAGCTGCTTGTCCTGGCTGTCCTCCTCCGAGTCCGACATGACGCTCAACTGTACTCCAACTGTATCAGAGTGCAAAAACAGAAAAGTAATACAAACCAGCCTCGGGCTGATGAGTCCAGCTATAAGGGTGATCACAGACGGATTAAAGCACTGTTGAGTGGGCAAGCAGGCGCCATTTTGACTCAACTAACTATCCCTATGCTGCTCCGCTCGGCGTGATCCACTCCCGCACTGCTGTCTCGGTTGTTTTTGTGTTGAAACGGGGACAATGGCTAGCACAGAGACATGCCGGAGGCCACGGGTTGGCACTTCAGTCCAGAAATATGTACAGTATCTCCACGAAGCCCATTGTCTTCATAGAAAACTATTAGAAGTGAAAACATACACACCGGTGTGTGTGGTTGAGTCCTGTGTGTGACGCGCTGCTGTTACTATGGTAACACAGGTCAAAGTGCAGAGTAAAAACTTAGAAATGACTAAAAAAAGATAAGACTACCAGACTTCAGTGAAGACGTTTACTCTCTTGGTACTTTGCCAAGGGACAGTTTTGATTTTATTTATCATTTCAGTTTGATTTATCTCAATTTGAGACATAGCCTACGTCAAATTTAAATTTTCGGGTGAACAGACATCAGAATCATAAAGGATGAGTAGCCTCCATAAATGTAGATGACACTGACAGCAGCTCCAAAACAAAGAGGGTATTTCGACCATTTTGATATTTTGCTGATAAATGTCACTTTTTTTTTCTTTTTTAATGTGATGGGATATTCTTGAAGCTTGAGTTTGTTATTGTTTCCTTTTGTTAATGTAAATGAAAAATACCTTATTTACCCCAGAGGGGAAATTGCACGGCCTCCATTATATAGCTACTCTATCATTACAGACTCTCCTTTCATTCAGATCCAATTGTGTCTGTGTGGAGTCAGGACATTTGGCTTATTTGTAAACCTAAATGGTATATTTCTTTCACAATCACATGATTCAAATATCTGTTCATATATTTTATTAGTTTACTTTTAAGGATATCCGGTTTTGTCTACTACCTGGAAACAGATTTGTAAAGTTAATGGTACAGGTATCACGGGTTAAACATTTCCACTCATTAGTTATCATCAAACACCAAGGCAATGCTTTGGGGTGTTGATTATAAGGGTCACCTATCAAATCATACAGCAGGCGTACATCAGGTGTTCATGAGCACTTATGAAGGGTCTTTGTTCTGTGGTGTAACTGTCCTCAGCTTAATGTTAAACTTGTTTCACTAGTTTGTAGATAGACCAGGTTTTTTTCTTTCTTCACAGCTGGAGAGATAATTATTCAGGATACTTTTTTTAATCAGTTTTGTAATGTCACTCTTCAGCTAAAGTCTTGAATGAAAACATTTATAGAGAATGCTTTTGCATTTCTCTCAATAAAGTATTTAGTGATCATTCCTAAATAAAAAAAGATATTAAGAACTCACGGAGTTGTAATACAAGTTCAAATAATCAAGAGGCTTGAATTTGTCTTAAACCGGTTTATTGCCATTTTACTCTTTTTTTCTTTTGCAATGAAAAAATTAATAAACCATTTAATGATGAATTTGAAGAATAAAGCTTTGACTTGACCATCTGGCAACAGTTATCTTAAACACTGTCAAAGAAAAGGATTAGCACAAAACATGATGTTATGTAAAAACTGTGGAATTATTAGTCCTTAGAACATTTTTTAAACTGTGTGATCTGCTGCTGGAGTGTGATGCGGTCTTAGATCCAATACACGAGAAGGTCCTTTGGGATGTTTCGCAGCAGGTCTGTTTAAGTCTCCATATTCTTCAGTCCAAAGGTCTTTCATGCTGGAGGATGAGGATGTCACCGTGAAAGGGAGATGAAGAGGAATCCACACCTGGGCTATTTGAAGCAGGTGGAAACGAGTGACAGTTCTGTGTGTCCTGCGATGCTCATAAGGGTGTGATTGACAGCTTCCCAGGAAGACAGAAAGCTTTGGAGTAAAATGACGCCTTTTAAGAAAAAGACTCTCAAGTCCTAACGAGACGGAGAAGTATGTTTGTGGTAAAAGAATAATTTGAAGTTCAACCCTTTTGCTTCTTTTAATTTCACTTGAAATAATATCACGTTGTGTTAATTGAGTTTGTACAAGGACATGTGGTTTGAAAATCATATGGTCAAATGGATAACGGAAGGAAATGGCTAAAATTACAGGATTTATTGTAGCATATTCCATGATGGATCTCTGTTGTTCAAGAGAATTTACCGAGACGGGGAAAGGAGCCCAAAATATTTGCAGTGATTTTTTATTTTATTTTTAAAGATCATTAAATAGTCCGTCGAGTGTGATCATCAGGTAGCCTAAACTACAAGAGATGACTTTTTTTAAACTAATTTGACAGAGCTCAGATGTTCAGTTGACCAACCCTGTAAGATTATTTATTTATTTATTTATTTATTTATTTATTTATTTATTTATTTATTTATTTATTTATTTATTTATTTATTTATTCAGTACAGTTACTGGTGAAGTTTATCCCTTTAGGCAGTGAAAAATCGTTTTGATGAATAAATTTATTCAAATAAATATACTATAAGTCAACTTAATTTAACGTAGCCTACAGAAAAGTAAAACGCTTTATTCAGCGTGTAGGCTGATAATCGTAGCCTAATAATGATCATGATTCTTCTATATGCCCAAACTAAACTGATCTGGGAACCAAAAGCACATTTCTGAAGGAAAAATCGCGCTATACTGTTTTATGATACAAATTAGGCTATTTATAATTTTCATACAGGTGGACATGAAGATTATTCACTTGAGGCCTACAGAAATAATAAAAAGGGAGAAACAAAAGTTTGTTTATACCGGCAGTTTACAACACAACTAAACTCAGATAATTTTCATAAAATTAAACAATTTCAGTTTAAGTTAATTAAACATGAAGTATCTCTTTAAAAAAAAAAAAAAGCTTGTGATACACCTGGGTCTTGGATTTGTGAGCGTCGAGTTTAATATACGGATGATTAAACGTGCTTATCCCAATTAAAACAAAAAGAAATTAATTTCAAATATGAACGATTCGTCACTTGGATATTTTCTCCTTTTAAACATGTAACTCGTGTGGTGACTGTAAACAGGACATTTTATATCGAATCTACTTTGCATCTTTTTGTAATATTTAAAAAAAAATCCTCAAATAAAAAAAGCATGATGAGCAAAGAGACCTGTCCAAAAGCGACGGACATCAATAATCATATTGATGAACACATTTGAACAAAGAATTTTCCACAAGGAAGAGTTCTTCACAAAGTTAGTGTATTGGTGAATTCTGGACCGTGAAGCCCGTCAGCCAAAGGATTTATATCTGAATTCCCTGTCTTTAATTTAACAGCAATGTCTTTCTGCTAGTTAAAACAATCATCGCTCAATATTAGGAATTGATCTTGTGTACGAGACACAATTTTACCAAAACCAAAATGTCTAATACTAAAAAAGGCATTTGGAAAAAAGCGTCATTTCAGTTTCAGTTAACGGGAAATTAGACTTTCTCCAGGACAATACGAAAACATTACTTGATATAGGTGTATTAGAATACATTAAAAATAATATTGATGCGTAATAGGGAAATAATTTTAACTTGAGCGTAAATCTGTGGGCTACCTGCGGATATGATAACTCATATCTGCCTCCCCTGCTTTTCAGTTGTGAAGCGACAGTTAGATCCTCCTCATACAAAATCTATATTCCCACGAACGAAGCCTTAGCTGAATGAAGAAATAATGGGGAGACAGGAGCTGGGTTGAAGCACTCTGATGGGGGTGTTTGCATTTCATGTATAAGGTTGAAAGGAAGAGCAATCACGATACGTTCCTCAATATCACATATCTCCACATGCAGGTATGAAAGGAAGCTATGTGGGACGGTCCAGTCCTCAGTATCCCTCTCTGTGTCCTTCAGGATCCAGAGCAGCCAATGAGGAGCATCACCGCCTCTGATGATGGCCTCTGGTGGCACGTATACCTGCATGAAGCATATCAGATTTTAGGACACATTGGCGCCTTTTATAAGTAGGAGGACTTGTTTTGATATAAAGGGTTAAAGAGAACACTGATCCACAAGTAAAACCCTAACTAACCTTTGTTCGTGCTTTAAAACGCACAGACATCGACCCGTGCAGTTCCCTCCAAAGTGCAGATGTTCTGCATTAAATACCAAAAGCTGACAGCTTTTTTGTGCCACCATAAAATCCAAGTGGTATCTGTGCTGCAGCAAGATGTGATTATGTTCTGGGGATTTATCCAAACAAATTCATAACACCATTTCATACACAGGAATGTCTGCAAGAGATGCAAGCATTTTACAAAGCCAGCGATGGATTACTGGTGTGCTGTAGCTCCATGCTGACCCCAACTTAACATTCAGACTCTAACTCGATACAGAACAACAGGTGATGCAACTCCCTTAATATTTCAACTCTAGTTTAAGACCTTAAGAAAAGCAGCTTCAAGTTGTTTCCAATTTAAGATTTTTTTTTAAAAGTCTGCTCATAGTGCAAAAAAAAAAGAGAATTCTTCCTTCATAAATTTCTTCTTAAAATTAGGTGGAGTGACATGGGCCTCCTTAACCCCGGAATACTCCACTCCTTGTGTTGACATACGGCCCTAAAGGTAGCTGTCAGTTTGCCCTGTCCGGGAATCACAGAGCGATTCATCACTGTTTGACAGGTGTGTTTGGGAAGGAAGCCATAGTGGCCCAGGTGACATTTACATGGTCTCACAGAGGCAGACACCATGATAAAGCGGAGGGAAGAAAAACCAGACAATCCAGAAAAAATATTTTAAAGTGGAAGCAATGAAAACGTAAATGAAGCGTTAAAACTATACGCCCATTTAATCTATTAATTCATTTGATGCTTTAAAAGGTGCGGCACTGTAAGTTTGTATTTGATAGAAACTGAAAGCACCAAGATTATCCATCCATCCATTTTCCATCCTTGCTTTATCTTGTACTAATAGTGGAGCCTCTAATCCAAAGACAAAGTTATTGTAACCGGTCATAAGTGTTTTAGTACGACAAAGTGAACTTTCAAAAATGGGATGATCTGTAACCAACGCAGACATAAAATAGAAAAAATGCGCTTTTTAAGTTGTAAACATCGTTAAAAATCTATCGTATTTCTATCATTTCTGTGCTCCAACCATTACGCATTGTGGACTTATATAAAACTCAAAACAAAAATTGTATCCAAATGCAAATTATGCCTGATATATTTTAATGTTATTGGATCTAAACAACCATTTAACACAAATAAATCATGTACATTTCAAGCCGGAGTCGGTCTGTTGCAGCCTGCTTCCTGCAACAGAACAGGCCAACAAACCGCCTCCCCTCAGTCCTCCACTGAACGTGGCCACACTGCATGCGTCTTACTCGGAAAGAATGGAACATATATGCTCAAAAAAGTGCCAAAATATCTTACCTTTATAAACACAAGAACAAAAAACACAAAATGTAACAGAGACAGTTTTTTCTGAAAAGTCAACGGAATATAGGTTATTTCCAATCACTGCAGAGGTAGGAGGGCGCACGTAAAAATAAACCAACATAACGTGACATTTCTTGTAGTCTATTCAGGCCACCGATTCCCACTTTAGAATCGGGGAGGAGGGGTCCTCAGATGTCCTTGAAAGGGGTCCCGGCAAACAGAGAAATACTTCTTATGTTATACTGTGTCACTCCACACTGATATTCAATAAATGGGTCCTGTCTCTCCGGTCATTTATGGTTTAAGAACCTAAATCATGAGAAAATTTTTTTTTTAATGAGGTCCTTCGAAACAGACTCTTGCTAAAAGTATAAAGAAGTCATTTTAAAGGATTTGAGGGTGTGAGGAGCCTGAGAAAAGGTTTGGGAACCCCTGGTGTTGCTTGGACCACACGATGAGACCCTGAGCTGATTAACAGTCCCCTCAGGTCTCCTCTTCTTGTCAGAAAAAGTAAAGTTAGTTTGGTTCCCAGGAGAAGTAATAAAATGAATAAATACAGTCAGTTCTCACTGATTTCCCGCACACGCAGACAATGTCCATGCAGGAAGGCAGTAGGCGTAGGGGTAATAATAGGACGGCTGCAGGGAGAGCAGCGGGGGCCGCAGGATCTCTCCTGGGCTGTACTGTCTCTGGTCGTCCCGCACCAGAACTTTCACCGCCACCTTCTTGGCCGCTGGGGTCGACGCCATCAGGTCGGCAGCCATCTGCCGGCGTTTCGTCTTGTACCGGCGGTTCTGGAACCAGATCTTGACCTGAGTTTCTGTGAGCTTCAGGGAGGCCGCTAGGTCCGCCCGTTCCGGCCCGGAAAGGTACCGCTGGTGGTTGAAGCGGCGCTCGAGCTCGAAGACCTGTGCGTGTGAGAAAGCGGCCCTGGAACGCTTTTTCCGCTGCTTGGGCTGGTCCAGGCTCTTCTCGTCCAAGTTGCTGGAGTCTGATAGAAGCAGGAGACACACAGACGTACCATGCACGTGACTTAAGATGTCTGTCACTTAAAACTCATCATCAGAAAGAATGGAATGATTTGAGATGCGAATCAAAGACAAAAAAGCAGGAGCATCATCTGAAAAAATGCGCGCGATCAAAGGGAGGTTCTTATTTGTTTGTTTTAGCAAACAAGCTGCAAGGAAGTTCAATTTCATGTCAAATATGTTCTGCAGGAATGTGAAAAATAATGTAAGATCATAATCTGTGCACACGTTTTGTGGTTGTTTCATAAAACTGTCTTCAATCCACCAATAATTGTGCGTAAACGTGATAATTCGTGCGTAAAAGTGAGCAGGATGTGGAAATGTTTTGCAAACAGGCCTGATCTCCTATAATAACACAATGGCAGGACTCTCCCCCGCTGCAACAGCAGTATAAACGTCTGTATTAAACAGCAATCATGGTGTCAGAAGTGCTTCATTTAAAGCCACAAGTTTAATTCTGATTCAACACAAATACAGAGCCACGCGTTGCTTCCTCTACGTTGGCATGTAGCACGGATCCGTCTGGCCTACTTACCCGTGGCATTATTGGGCTCGCTGTCACTCTTCACGTTCTCCGCAGCTGCTGACTCGTGGTCCGTCTCCTCTTGCTGACTCTCCTCCGGTACATCCGACGCTGGGTCTACGTCCTTCTCCGACTTACAGGCGGCCGGAGTCTTTCTGTCGTTGTCGTCGCTAAGTCCAGAATCCGAGTCGTAGCTTTTCTGGTCAGTTGGCTCACAAGGCTCCCCATCATTTCTCCCCGACTCCGCGTTCATTTCCCCAAATATCTTCCAGCATGCCGTCTTGGAAAAGCACATGTCCAAATCCGGTAAATGTCTGCACTCGTCTTTTTTGTTCAGGATAGCTTGGATTGAGAAAGGCATCAGTGAGTTACCACGAACGGCCATTTTTTCAAAGGCGCGACGTCTGCTCGGTCTTTTCAGTTGAGTAATCAGTCCTGGATGGAGGAAGACAGTATCAGTTCATCCACATTTTAGGTCACTCCTTTCGAGGAGCACTGCTCTGGCTTAAGTTTTTCCCTCCAGAGTTGTTTCCCGGTCGTATCCGTGCGGGAGAAGCCGTGAAAAGTTTCTGCTACATCCGCAGACACGATGCTGCTCCGCCGTACAGCTCTGCCATCAGCTCCGACTCTCTCCAGACTCCGGCCCTTTTCACCCAACTTTTTTTTAAAACTATACACCCTCACCTGTGACTGACAAGCATCCCGGGTCAACTCCCATTGGCCCAGAAAGGAGGAAAGCTTTTTATGATTGGCCACTGTAAACGACGTCACGCTGCTGTCAGCCGGGTGGGAAGAAGTTAAGAAAAGTTTGGTGGAAGGTTTTCGCTCGAGCTTTAACTGACATGCAGGTTGCAAACCCTCAGATATAGGCCTACTTCAGATGAAACTTCACCCAAACAGGTGAATAAAAAGAATCTTTTCATGGCTAGCAACAAAACTGCTTTTTGAACACTGAAATAATATGGAAATGAACTGAGCCAGAGCGTGAAATTCCATTGCTGTTAATGAACTAACTTCATGTAGGGAAACACAAGAATGTGCGATGAAAGTCTGAAGTGCCAAGAAAACAGTCTGTCCCAACCGGGGGGGGGGGGGCTTTCTCCCATTCCCCTTGCATTTCATAAATGCAAAATTATGCTAATTAATTTTTTGGAAAAGATCTTACAACATCCAGGCAGATCTGTAAGGAGTAGTGCGTAATACGACGGAATTTTATCTGGTATTATGTTGGTACAGCAGGTGCTTACAGATTCACCCTTTCTCTCTTTCTTTTCTTTTTCTTGTTAAAACCCAGAAGATCATCGAGGTGCTCTTCTCTCTTGTCTCCTCCTTAGTAGAATGGCACGAGACGAGCAGGTAGGCCTGAGCTCAGACTTCTTACTTCGTTTTCAAGAAGCTGTGAATTAAAAAAAAAAAATTGGACTGAGCAGCTAATACTTTACAAGCTATACGTTAGTTTAATATGTCCATAAACTCTGACGTATATTGCAGAAAAATAGAAAACAGAATTGATCTCATTTTAACAGAATACAATTATTGTTTCTGAGCATTGATTGTCTTCCTGATATTATTGTTGTTTGTTCCTCCTTGATATCGACCACCTGTTTATAGCTCAAAAACATAGTTATAGAATACATGATCAAAGTCCGAATTAGTCTGTACTCAGAGGTGAAGTGGACAAACATCTGTGCTGCATCCGGATTTTCTTTACATGTTGCCTGTCTGCTGACTTGAATCTCACGTCATCAGGCTACATATTTATACATACATATTTAACAGCTCATTGCCGTCTATATGCACTTAAGATGACAGCACACTTGTTACTTGGATGTTTGAATATAGTTTTATGTCATTCAGAAGAATGCAGGACTAAGGTTTGCAATATGTCCAGGTTATGATGCGAATCAATTTAGTTAGAGCGGCCAAATATTGAAGGGGGGGGGGGGGGGTTTTTTGACTTTACATTTTCTTTTAACGAGCATCATTTTATGCATTTTATGCTTTATTCAGCCTGTGAACTTGCCGCTTGTTGATTGGAGAATAAATGGATCAGTTAGGTAGAAACAAACCGCATTATTTAGGACAAAATGGAGACCTTAGTAGCCTATCTTACAGCCTAATATTAGCTTATTACAGCGAGGAGATAAATAGGCTTTATTATATAATAATAATAATAATAATAATAATAATAATAATAATAATAATAA
>JAOXYM010000007.1:13682934-13738230 GCA_028567055.1 Leptatherina wallacei | reverse complement strand
AAAGAAAGAAAGAAAGAAAGAAAGAAAGAAAGAAAGAAAGAAAGAAAGAAAGAAAGAAAGAAAGAAAGAAAGAGAGGCGTATCACCATTGTTTATTCCAGATAGATGAGGGATATCTTTTGGGGAAAAAATGTTAAATGAAATATACAAACAAATTCTTTTTATTTCATATACAGACGTGAATCACGCGCAACTCTGCTGGGTGAAGTTAACATCACGTTGGCATTATTGACAACTAAAAACATGTAAACCAAGTTATATAATTATATCAACTCATTTAGAGACAAATCTGTTAATGGTCCGGACATGTCGTGTTGCCTGCATATATCATACCATCTAGTGGTCACAGAAAATACCTTTGTTGACTTCTTGTAGTTTTAAGTTTCAGAGTTTTACTCTTACGGAGTAAGTTGCGGACTTTCTTATAAATGTAATAAATTTAGGATGTGTTATTACATTTATCTGAAATGATTCCCCTGAAAACTCGACCATGCAGCAGCAAAATTGATTCTACCTAACTAGGGGAAAAACAGAAAAGAAAACATGACTTAGAGTAACTGCGTCAAGTGAAAATGCGTCAAATGTTGCTGGGTGAAACTGCGAATAATGACGCATCATGTCAGGTTTGGATGAAAATCGATGTCACCACAAGCAATGAAAATACAACTGGAAAAGGGGAAAAACACAAACCACCGACACATCTGGATGTCTTCACACACGCTGCTCTTGTTCTTTTAGAAGTTGCGCATTCCATCCAGGGCCAACACACAAGTCACACACTTTTTATTCCCCTGTATTGGAGATTTTATTCTAACTTCCTCCCCAAAACCAACCTCAATGACCCTTGAGCAGGGGTTTATTCTGGGAAAAGTAGAAAAAGAATGGATAAGTGTGCCAGCCCTTCAACAAAGAGAGTCAATGTCCATCACATAGCCCCTGATGTCCAGCACAGCTCTATGTTTCTGTAACCACACTGAGAGGAAGAACATCAGCAAGAAGCTGGAAGTGGCAGAAAATGTAAACAGCAACTTGATTTTCACTCAGATAAGAGGATTGGATGAAAATGATCATATGACAGAGTTAAATTAAACTTTTCACTATAAAACAGCTGGGAAAAATTAATATTTTCTGTTGTAACTGTGAGTCAATGGAGCCTAAATCACTTGTAAAAGCAGTAACCCTACACAGAATAGATTTAGTTTGTTGTTTGTGCAACAGATTAAGTATTGAACAGTCTTTTTAGGGGATTTGACTCACTTCATGTACTGTTAAGTAATCTGTTTTTAAAGGATTTTACATGTTTTAAACCAATCATGTTTTTGTTTGTTTGTTTGTTTTCTAAATACTGATTTGCTAAGAATGGAAACAATTGCAGCTGCCACATATTGAAGAGTATCAATTAAAACATCCTGATCAAAGTAGAACAAAGTATTCCACAATACCTGTTGTAAATGTATTAATAATTAAATACACCAGTATTAACTGTATGTCTAACTATGTCTATTTTCTATTACTTTTTTCCAGCTGTGCCTTACTGTTCTGAAAGTATTATGCTATAAATAATACATTGTTAACATCATACTTCATGTATTTGGCTGCAAATATTACTTATGGTTAGTGGTGAACAAAACTCACAGGAACACCTTAACATTGACAAAGCTCCAGCTTTTGGACATACACCCATGAGACTGCTGTCTGTCATATATTAAGCATTGGACAAAAAACAACTGTGAATGATTTGGAGGAATAATTACAACAAATAAAACCTCCTGCAATGTCCTGGTGTGAAAATTTCCCACTAATCCTACAGAAACTTTCCCATTATTAGAGCCAAAGATGACAAAACCACATTGCTTCTTTGATTTGATGGGGTGGGGGGTGGGGGGGTGGGTGTTACTGGATAAAGAAGTAGATTTGCGATTTATTGTTATAAATAAGTAAAATGTCTTTCAATGCGGACTGGCTCCCTCTGCTGGTAAGAGTTGAGAACCTGCTGCTACAGAAAAGGTGAAGTGGAAACATGAGATGTTCTTTTTATAATAGCCATGCCGGGAAGATGTATATTCTGTCTTCTTTTTCTACCCATAATGGCATGATTCCTTAAAATAGCCGGATATATTCTTTGTCTGCTCACCGCAAGCACAACACTGAGGTGAGTTTTCCACCACATTTCCAGTAAAGAATTCAACTTTAACTGGCATATTAACCCATTATACTCGCCTCCACCCTCCTGCCTTCCCCTTTAACTTTAATCTCCGGTTTTAAACAGAAATCTTGCCTGATGCAGCAACATGTCAGTTGCCACGGTGACATCTCTGTTTCCCCTCTTGAGCGGGGTGTTTATGACAGGTCTTTTCTTTCTTTCTTTTCTTATATGCTGGTATGAAAAAGGAGGCGCCCACCTCTTCTTCTTATTGCTGCCAAATTGTGTTCAGATGGAGGAATACATGAGGGGGCACTGCCAAGAGTCATTTGCAGTAAATGCTCCCAAACGCCCTTTAGATTTCTCATCAAATATCAGATCCACCATGATAGCACCTTTAATCAACCTCAACATTGGAAAGTGGAAGGAGAAGGAAGAGACGGAACAGGGAAGGGAGGGGGTTGCTGCCAGCTTTAAGTATGCTTTTAGTCACTGATGTTACAATTGAACCCTCTTTCCCAAAGAAAAACTAGCCTTGCATGCAATGGGGCACAAAATGGAAAATCCCTTGGGACAGAACACTTAATACAGCAAATGAAACCAAGACTCAGAGAGAGGTTCCTCTGTCTGCTGGAAGCTATTCAAAACATCTCAGCAATGGCTGTATAACTGCACACACAGGAGCAGAAGTGGGGGATAACCCGCTGTTACAGTCCAATTAATGTGTGTAGATAGCACAGATGTGATGTATAGTTTATTTTCAGCTCTGCCGTGCTGACAAACGAGCTTCCATCCACCTTTGGCACGCAAGAGATAAAGCATGCAGCTCAAGCACATCATGAAAGGCTTCTCAGGTCTGAAGGGCCTTTGGCTGCCTATACTCAGAACTCTGTGACCGGCTCTTTTCTCCTCAGCTCACGCCTAAATAAAGACGTCCTTCAAAGCAGCAGACCTCTTTCAGTGGTTTTGTGTCACCTGCAAAATACCACTTTTGAGCAAACGAATAGATGTAGTTATGAAAACTTCAAGGACCATTTAGAAATTCTTGAGATATTATGGGCCTTTTCTTTTTCAGACGGCGAAGTGGGCGTCTCAGATTGCAGCTGCAGCTTCTGGTTCATGAATGCAAGCTCTGCATTTATCTTTCTTAGAGGTGTTCAAAGTACAGAGGCATGTATGCTAATGCATTCATTGTGTTTTGTATGAACTGATTAATCATCTTTTGCATGACACCACAGGAAAATGTTCAAATGTCTTGTTTTGTCCGACAGTCCACAGCAGAAACAATCATGTCTGATGATGAATAAAACACAGGGAGGATGAGTTTTCACTTTTGGCGAGTTAGAAATAGAAAAAAAAAAGACTTACCTTTTTTAAATCAATTGACTTATTCATCTGTTGGCTGGTGCTGTCAGTTGTAAGTTATTTCATTGTCAAGAAATTAAAAGAACTGACAGAAAGAAAAGCTAAAAGTTGATTTAAACCTAACTGAACACTGTAAGTTTTAATCTAATCTGGTCAGTGTAAATGTGACTATTAAGCCATAACCAGGAGTCATGATTAATGTTGGACTGGCAAAACTAATTCAACCACAGTTTATGTTTAAGGTCATGAAACACCATTATTCAAATCACTGATTCACTGGGCAACTAAGGACGGGAATCTACAAAGCTTTGGAGATACAGAATAACAGGAACAGTTTTCAGTTTGATTTGGTATTTTCATACAATTTAATGAAAGTTAGCAGAAATGTAGAATATCATCAAGGTATTTGATATTGAATCTATCAAAGGGCATTTAGAATCAGAAATTTCTGGTTCTGGCAAACAAATAAATACTGCAAATGTAAATATGTAATTTCCTACGTATTTTTCTACGTTTACATAGCTATCCCTGTATTAACTGATGTCTATTGTTGATGAAACTGCTTTTACTTATTGTACAACTCACATCCATGTAAGACATGGATGTGAGTTTGACCATCACATTTTTTTCAACTCAATATTGATTCCTTCTTTGGATCAATACAGTACATGTATCTGCCAGTTTGAATCCTGGATTCAAACATTAAGAGGATCAGTTAGTTCTGTTAGGCTGTAGGTGTTGGTTTGAAGGAGACTGGTGTGATGAATGGAAAAATAACATGATGCATGTTTCAAACACCACAACTCAATCCAGCTGAATACATATTAGACTTACTGAGGCAGGGCTCTCCACCACCACCATCAATCATCATCATCATCATCATCATCATCAAAAGACCAAACAATGACATATACTTAGACTTCCAAATAGTACTACAATACATGCCAAGAAACTGAAGCTTGCAAAGAAAACTTAAGAGATATTTTTCATTTTGTGACTCACCTTTGCTTACCGTTGAGCAACATCTTAAAAGTCTAGTTTTTGAAAATTAAGTATGAAAAAATAGCACATAGGTCTACACAATCAGAGAAGCAGCTAATCACGCTCTATGTAATCAATCAATCTGCATTTAATATTTTCTAATAGTTACATTTTCCAACATATATTTTTATGTTAACAGCCCGTGGTGACGCCTTCTTGTCAGTTTCAACAGTCTAACACTTGAAGAAATTCAGTTTACTTTTATCTATGACATTTGAGAAGCTAAAATCATGAGAACATTGCTCGAAAATGAGCAAAAAATAGTAGCCAATTAGGAGAGTTGAGTAATCAAATGACTGTACTGTAAAGTAAACTAAATGAGGTAATATATCATTAACTGTTGAATTTCAAGAAATCTTCAAAAACTTTAGTTAACCTAGTTAACCTTTTCTTCATGAGGCCTATTTTTTCCGTCTCCCATCTGAAATAATATACCCAAAATAAGTCAATAGGGCTGTATGTACAGTCCTGGTCTCAAAAGAAAGATGAAACATATTAGATTAAAACATAAGTGTCAAAATCAAAGGTGTCAAAATGGTGTTACTGTGTCATAGTAAATCCACCTGGAACACAGAAAAACATTTAAATAGTTATCTCCTAAAAGAAAAAGGCACTACTTTCAGTAAAAATCTGAGGATAGCAGCCCAATTAATTAGTAAAGTAAAGTCTGATGGGGAACTGTGCAGAAGTAGAAGCTGAGAAAAAAATAACCCGACCAGTT
Source organism: Leptatherina wallacei (assembly GCA_028567055.1). Classification (NCBI taxonomy): domain Eukaryota; kingdom Metazoa; phylum Chordata; class Actinopteri; order Atheriniformes; family Atherinidae; genus Leptatherina; species Leptatherina wallacei. The sequence continues at coordinate 13,732,961 of JAOXYM010000007.1, read as the reverse complement.
TTACAGGTGTTTTAATCGAGGTGTTAAATATATCTGAGGGACTTATTTATCAATGTTGATGATCCACACCTCTATGGTCGGAGTCAGAACAATCCAGGGATTCCCCCAAATTCACCTGAAAAAATATCCTGAGGATCCAGAAAGAAGTGAACCCCAAAATAAATGATTGGAAGAGTGAATCCATCACTCTATAACCCCCTTCATCTTCATGGAAACTACCAGGAATTTCATGATTCATTTTAAACAAAAGCAGTCATTGAAGAATATGTTGAGAGTTTCTTTGAGGTGGAATAAAATGTTTGACAACAAAACAGCCAAAGACATAACTTATGACTTAGTTTTTCTTGTTGTTGTTTGCTACTCTTTAGCTTCTAGCTTACAAAGTTTTTGTCCAACAGTGATGAGAGAGACATCTTTGTAATCAGCAGAATCTCTGTTTTCACATGTCACCTTGTTTGTGTGGTTTTCCTGAAGTGGAGAAATAAGCAGAGGCTCTAAAGTGGACAGTGCTGTTCTCATGTTTTATTACGTACCCATATAATTGCTTGAGGTTTAAACTGTGTTTCATTTGGATGGCAGTGCTCGGTAGAGTCTTTTAGCCGAGTTTCTCCCTGTGATTTTGGTATGCTACATGTGGTGCTTCCCCGTGTGTGCAAAGACCTTCTGTATTGCACGTATCTCATGCTGCCCCCTGTACACGGGGCTGTCATTAAGAAGAGGTTAAGGTAAATACGTGACGTCGAAACATTTCAGATGTTTAAATCATTCTGTTTATGAGCAGTAAAGCTGCTCACAACCATCACAGCATCAGTTTTTGAAAAAGGCCGAGATGTGATCTGCTTTGCTTGATAAAGCTAAGTATCCAAGTTCGATGTTGTTTTCTAAATAAGTACAAACATACAGAGTTTTCATGACTTCACACAGTGTTGACATACAGCAAACAGTCCATCTGACCCTACAGTGTTGGTGAGTAAAGAAACATTTTTCTCCACTCTGGTGTGTTTGCTGCAGCCTCAGCTGCCAGAAGTCAGTCCACATCTCAAGTCAACTGCAGAGCTGTTTCAATACTGCAAAAGCATGAAAAAAAGAGCCATAAGACTCTAAGCTGCTGCCCCTCCCTGCTGCCTGTCGCTGGCTATTTGTATGACTCTTGCATGAAACACTTCTGACGTTAAACACCTGTTAACTTTTATGTCTTGAGAGAGGAGTGGCTGAATGGCAGAGCATTATATTCGGTGCCAGCAAGCCCAGCCAAATCCCTAGTAGAGGAAAGACCACTCCCAGAGCAGAGAGGCAGCAGCAGGAATGAGTGAGCCCCGCTACCCCTGCAGCAGCCTGCGAGGATCCCCTCCACTCAGAAGCAAAAGTCTCCTCTATTCCACTTGACAGCTGTGTGAAACCGCCATCTTTCCACAGCTCTGCTGCATAAACTGCACCACCTGCAGACCTGCTGAAGAGAGAGAGGAGGGAAATGTGAGGCAGATTATGTAGTAGTTCTCCCCTATCAAGTTTTTCTGCCCAGACTAATTATGTTTGGATGCCCTCGTATTTGGACCCTCCAGACTCCCGAACACCTGAACCACCTAGTATGAAGAGTCCCACACTGTAATATTTTCAAACTTTTTTTTCCCTCTTTCAGGGTGGCACCAGAAGTTGTTTCCATTTACTTTATACATGGTCCAAAACACAGTCGTACATCTCAGAGACAAATATGACACTTTGTAGTGACTTTAAACCATTAAAACTATAACTCCTGGATTATTTCTTTCCGCACTTTCACTATTTTCAGAAAATGTCAGAGCTAATATTTGTTAATTTTGAGTAAAATCTTTCAGGCTGGACTTGAAATCCCTTGTAAAGATGAAAAAGATCTGAGTCCTTCCTAGTCAGTCCACTGTTCAGTCATATGACTTGCAGACTGATATGGGACAGGAAAATAAGCAGAATAATGTTTCACCTTAACTTTTCTTTCACTTTTTAAAAACTTCAAGATCTTACCAAACAAGACTTTCTTCTTTCAGTGCTCCCAGATAAAAAAAATAAGGGAAATACTGAAGTTTCACTTGTTACTTGCTAAAGTCCTGAAATAAAAAAGAGGTTTAATATATTGTATATATATGGAACAAACAATAATTTTACGTCAAGGACAAACTTCAAAGGCTTGTTTTATCTTTGTGGTCAGCTATTTAAAACCCAAAGATTTACATGAATCTTCCTGTGCAATTACTTCTTCTTTAATAAAATTAATCTAATTATAAATTTTAGGGGCATTAATTTATCAACTTATATATTCAAACTATCTTAAAAAGGGGATGGTAAATCTTTTACCTGATCTGTAAGTAACCCATTCAGTGAATGGTGAATATAGAAACTGTTAATGGGCTGTACTTATATAGCGCTTTTCTAGTCACATGTTGACCACTAAAAGTGTAACACGTCTCACACACACACACAGCACTTCTATTATTGCATACTAAATGCTTTCTACTATCACTCAAACCCCAATAAGACAGGGAGGGAACATGTGTCAGTGTCTTGTTCATGGACACTTCAACATGTAGTCTGTGGAAGCCTGGAATCGATCCACCGACTTTCCAGTTCCAGGAGACAGTGGCCCCGACGAAAAGACAGGAGTCAGAACTGGAGGTAGCAGAGATCAATGTTTTGTGACAAGGATGGATAGCATCAGGAATGAGTAGATTAGAGGAACATCATACATTAGATCAATGGTTCCCAAACGTTTTCTACAGGGCCCCCTTTTTATCGACAACAATAATGTCAAGCCCCCCCACGATCCCATTACCACATGCAAGAAATGTGCAATGAAACAGTCTTTAGCTTATTGGATGTCGTTTCTTTCTGAAGCAATCAACAGGCTTTTATTTGTGTTCAGAATGAGAAGTCTACAAGTGGCTTCATACTGTCAGATGCTGATATTATGAGACATTCAACACACTGTGTGTGACCATTAATTTACCATTACCTGGTCAAGATCATATTTTCATGTCTTTACTTTTCATATTTTAGTTGAAATCTCTGTTGTTGATTCATCATAATTTGTCCATTGGGACTTTCACAAATGTGTCCATGTTTTGCTAGAAGTTTGGTTTTGGCTTGTTTAGTCAGATTAAGATGGTTTGGATATGTATAGAGGATGGATAGTGAATATATCAGTAGAAGGATGCTGAGGCTGGAACTACTAGGTAGGAGGCCTCAAGGAAGATCAAAGAAGAGATTCATGGATGAAATGAAAGACGATGTGAAGTTAGTTTGTGTAAGAGAAGAGGAAGTGGAGGATAGGGATAGACAGAGGCAGATGATTGGCTGTGGCAACCCCTGAAAGAAACAGCTTAAACAGAAAAGAAGATAGGTATTCCTAAATGGAAAACAAAGACGGGTGAAATTATTACATGTGTACTAGAGACGTAAAAAATTACAGCATTACTGGGGTCAACAGTGTAGATCACTGGAGGAACAAGGTGAGTTTTATTAAACTGGCTATGATAGCTAGTAATAAAAGCATTGCTCTGTTATGGAGAAGCATTGATGCACTTATAATTTCCATGTAGTTTCAAAATGTATACTCAAAAAAAACATTTTTTTATCATTTTTAATGGTTACCTTATTGTCTTACTTTTTCTTCCTGCTTTTTGGTTTGGTTGAAATGATGTGTTTTTACTTTCTACTCTGTCTGGAGTTGGTGAAGGAAGGAAATGGTTTTACATGTTTTGTTTAATTTTATAATACATAAGAAATATAATCAACATAAGCTCAAATTAAAAAAATATAATTATAAAGAAGATGTGTGAGTACTCTGATTCAGAGACTGTAACACGTATGAAGTACCTGCTTAAACATACCTTACAGACATAGAAAAGTACCTGCAGGTGTAGGAAACTTTAAATTGTTATCCTTGAGGTATGTGAGGTACTCACAAAGTCCACACTCAAAAAGCAGCAGCCCATAAATCTGTCTGATGTGTAAGTGATATTCACGAGTACAAAACTTGCTCGGCAAATTCAAATATCGTTTTGGACTACAATGAAGCGACTATAAAAGAAATGACGTCTGAAGTCGCTCTCATGGCATCAGTGAGTGAAAGGCGTGCTGTTTGTCTGCCAGACATGGTGGCTGAGTGAGAGCTGATCCAAACCTTTTAATGGGAGTTGTTGGACTAATGCATTAAGACCTGGATTGCAGCACAAGGAAATACCTGAGAGGAACACCTTTAAGGAATAAAAACTTAGCAGCCCGCAGGAATGGTTGGAAAACTTTGACCAAAGAACTCTAGTTTTCTGTGACCTCCCTTCTTGATCCTGAAAGGTTCAGGTGCAGCGCTTAAAGCCTTCAAACGTGCTAATGATGGTGGAATATTTCACTCTGAGTTTGTCAGTTTTATCCCCCATTAACAGGCAGGAATGTCCTCTCCTCATCAACACTTCCAGGTGATTGGTTAATGTCTTTGGATATTTACACATTACAGACAGCACATCCATTTAGGAACACAAGAGACAACATTTGAGACATAATAAGGGTCAATTTATGTAAATGTGAATATTTGGATGTGTGTGATGTTTCCACAGATCATACAAATGAAAAAGGTAAGAATTTAGAATTACAATTTAACTATATGGTGAGTGTAATCTGAAGATAAAAAAGTGTGTTTGTATGTCTTTGTAAATCTGCAAATCTAAAAATCATGATAAAAAAATCTCACTGGAGAGCTTCTAAAACTGTAGAAAAAGTTAATGCCAATAACGAGATGCACAAAAAGGTATTTTTTAGTATTTTGTATTAAAACAACAATTAAAACAATCTCTTTAAAATCATAAGTAGAACACAAACAGACTCATTACTACAACTAAGAGCCTAAAATGAAGCATTAGTCAGTATTTTAACATTCATGAAAAAATGTTATGCTGACAAATAACTTTATAACACTAAAAACACAAGATTGTCCCCATCCAGTTAGTAAAAAACTACTCTATCTGCAGTAGCTGGTGTTCCAAAGTGATGCTAACTTTACTGAGTTTACCTAATACTGCTGTTATTTCAGTGGAAATATACAAAAAGAAACCCTTTTTGCGTGAGTATTGAGTGTAAAAGCAAAAAACATGAGAGAAATGTCCCCTTTCATTCACAGAATGAATACATTTACAATGAAGATTAAATGATTCTTAAAAGTGTGCGCATGAGGAACAGAGTCTGAGACCCAATCTGATGACTGACAACTAATTTCAATTTATCCTCTTTATCTCAAAGTGCAGCTCAGCTGCACATTAGGCCTCTGATTGGCCTGAAATGGTCCGAATCGTAGGGCATTACTGAATAAACCAGCAAATGATGGGAGCCTGATCCAAACCATATGGATGCAGGGCAGCAGAAGGTATTTTGGGGGATTCTTACACTGATCCTCAGGTTTACACACAACCATCAGAAAGTGTGTAATATTACCCAGAGCTTTTCAGTATCAACAGTCAATGAAGCACAGACCGCTTTACATGCTAACTGACTGCAGAGGTCTTTGAACACGAAGTGTAAAAACAACACCGCAGGGGCAAAGTGTTCCACTGCTATCAAACGTCTTAGCGTTTGGCTCTCTTGGAAGGGAGCTCCTCTGATTTCTGTCCTCCGCGGGTTCGCACAGCAGGAGGGCTGGCCTCCCGTTTACGGCCCCCCTTGGATGCAGCCTGGCCCCTCATCCCCCTGCAGGAGGGAAACAAAGAGCAAGTGTCAAGCCATTTGTTAATTCTAGGTTTGTTTGTGAAAAGTGGTGTAATAACTAATACAAGCACACAGACTGGAGCTTGTACGCTTAACATTTAGACTGGAGGGTGAAAAAAAAAGAGAAGAGAACGTCTGTCAAGGGTGGACTTTAAGAACAGCCGTTTTAGATTTCAGGACTTCCTTAATGTTTCTGGAACTTAAAACAAAGTAAAGAAACATTTCTAACAAAGCTGCTCTGATACGGAAAAAAAAACAAAGGACAAAACCCTGAAAAATTTCCCAGAGGTGAAAAACAATAATGAACAGAGTAGTAGTTTCATATATTAGTCATTAAAAAAGTAATCATTCTGTGCCTTCTCAAAAAAAATTTCACATTAAAGCAGAATTGTCAAAAATGATCCATATTTTTTGGGAAAACTTACAAAAACGCTGCCAGAATAGAGGTAAAATAATTAATAAATTAATTAATTAATAAACCTGTAAAATAATTTACAGGTTTAATTTCACATGTGTTCAATTAAATTTTAAATTTGGTTTAATGACACAACACTAATTCATGACAAAAGTCATCCCAAACTACATTAGTGAAACAATCAATTCAGTCTAATCCAGTTAATCCAGTTAAATCCAGTTTAACTGGATTACATTTCCAATCAAATTTCCAAATCATGTGTTTTATGCTGATAATTAGATTAAATATTGATGTTTTGATACAAGTGTCTGTGATTTCTGGTTAAATCAAATAAGCAAAATTCAACTTTAGAAAACATTTCGTTAGTTGTGGTCGGGGCTAAAACTGATAAAAACCTTAAATTTCAGCTGCCTGAAAAAGACACATGTTGGCAACACGAGGAAGGCTGCAGGAGAGAAGCTGTGCACTCCGATAAGAACTTATTTCATACAGTAGCATGAACTATAAGGTGAGTAAAATCTGAAGATAAAAAAGTGTGTTTGTATGTCTTTGTAAATCTGCAAATCTAAAAAATCATGATAAAAAAATCTGACTGGAGAGCTTCTAAAATTGTAGAAAAAGTTAATGCCAATAACGAGATGCACAAAAAGGTCATTTTGAGTATTTTGTATTAAAACAACAATTAAAACAATCTCTTTGAAATCATAAGTAGAACGCAAACGGACTCATTACTACAGCTAAGAGCCTAAAATGAAGCATTAGTCAGTATAATGACACGACACTAATTCAGCAGGAGAGAAGCACTCTGATAAGAACTTAAACACAAGTTCATACAGTAGCATGAACTTGTTGAAGACTGCATTTAATGTTGTATATAGGAACTTTAAAGCATACATAATCTATTACTCAAAAGACTCTACGGAAAAAGGTTTTTTGTTTTTTTTTTGTTTTTAAAAAAAAAAAAAATCAATCAGACATATCTAACAGAATTATTTTGACTTATTTTCATACCTTTTTTTAAACCTGTTCAGACTTTGCACAAGATTTATTCTTTTTATTTTGGGAGCTAATTTAAAATTCCAGGAAACCTTTGGGTAAAATGCTCTCTTTCACAGTCCTACAGTTGCAGTCAGGTTTGGTCAGATTCTCCTTTAAGCTCTTTCATGTTGTTGAAGCTCAATGAGACAAACTCACCGTGTGCCAGCTGTGGTCTCGTCTTTACCGTTCTGTCGACTTGCCCGGGTGGATGGTTTGCTTGGCTTGTTTCTGAAGAGCAGTAAAAGAAAATTGCTGCTTTGGTACTAATTCTTCCCCCTTACATATTCAGTGACATTGTGCTTTCCAGTGTATAGACATTCAGTCAGACCTTCATTTATCACCACCGTGAGAGGAAAACAGTGCTAGAGATGCACAAACCAGTTCTTTTTTGTTGTTGTTGTTTTTTTGTTTTTTTTAAACCTGTCCAAATTTCAGGCATCGTTTCCATCATGTTTTGTGTTACTGTAACTTATTAATGATCAAGTTTCAATAAAGTCTATATGCTGGGTCCCTGAGAGCAGGAATGTCTTTGACCTTAAACCACCAAATAAAAACTGAAATTACTTTTCAGCCTCCAGGCGAGATGCCAACCGGGTCGTAGCTCTGGTTGCAGTCTCTTTTTCGTCCCCTTCTTCTTCCTCCTCTTCATCATTTTGCTCACTGTCCTTCTCGTCGGCTTTCTTGTCCTTTTTATCTGTGGGAAACATGATGAAAGTTACAGGCAGCATAAGTTTATCGTTCTGTTTTCTTTAATGTGCACACCTGGAGCAAAACAATCCTTTAATATGAGAGAACATTTTCAAATCATATATTAGTTAAGTTAAATGACTAAGCTTTAAATGATTCACATAAACCCACCAATGGGAAATAAGCTTCACACATCAATAAAACTGTCTGTGCAGGATTATGGTGATGCTGTTTACATTTTACTGGTTAAAGTCTCAATGGAGCTCTGAGGTTTCACTCTCATTCACCACTACTTGCTGTGTGCTTGTGTTGGTTGGTCGACTTGTTCTCCACGCAGATTCACTTACTGGTATGTTCTTATTTACTACCCTAACACTATTTTTGGTCAGTGTCTTCCATATTTACAGACCTACTTTCGGATAGTTTGGGAAGTTGCGCCATTCTTTATGAAGTACATGTTTTTGATTATTTTCCCTTTGGTGCTGGTGAGTTGTAATATGCAACTTGTGATCTTATGATTTATTCGTGCATTCTCATATTGTGTACTATTGTATGAAACATCTGTATGATTCTTATCTATTTCTAAATCTCTGGATGTGAGCCCATGTTGTAACTATGTTGTCATCTTGGCCAGAATGCTCTTGAACAGAGGTCTTTGGTGAAGTGAGATGGTTTCCCTGGTATAATAATAATAATAATAATAATAATAATAATAATAATAATAATAATAATAATACAAAGCTATTTTTATCCATTAAAAAAAAAAAAAAAAGTATTTCCCTGCTATTACTTGTGCTTAAATTTTCCCATATTGGCAATATAAACAATCGAATTTAAAGTTAGGCATTTTATTTACCTGAATCCTCCATTGCTGCAGCCTTTGGCGGCCGCCCCCTCCGAGCAGGCTTCTTTGGAGTGGCTTCCTGGTCCTCTTGTTGCTCTTCTTGTTGCTCCTCCTCAGCCTAGAAACATACGGGCAATTCAGTCTGATACAAATTAAATAAACCAAGTACATAAGATGGTAAACGTACAGCAATAAAGTCGTGAAGAGATTCCAGCAAAGTTAATAAGGACAGCCAAAGTGCTGGATGCATATAGCTTACAGATGCAAATAAAAGTTATTTCTTAATTTCATTATAAACATACATCATCTGGCTTGGTATCACTGCAGACTTCCTCTTCAACGTCTTCTGATTGGCTTGCAGGACAACAGCCTGAAATATAGATGCATAATACAAAGAGACAGTATTTTGTGTTGTTAAAATGTTGTCTTGAGAGTTTTTTTCTCTGTAAATACACACGTAAAGGATTCAAGCAGGCATTAATTTACAGGAACTGTGTCGTAATTTCACCAGGATTTCTACAGTCTTAATATTTTTCCTTACCGCTGTCTTTTTCAAGTTGTTCCGTGACTTGTTCTTGTCCTATGTTGTCCTTCATCTCCTCTTGAGCCTGGGTTTCCTACAGGATAAAACAGATTAGGAAACACAAACAGTAAGATGGATGAATTCGGTCAAAGCAAAGTGACAACTGCGCTGTTTTACAATCAAAGCAATACTGGGATCAACAAAGATAACACATGTCACCTCGTTGGATTCCTCCATTTCTTCTGATCTGTTTCTCTTCGGTGCTGGTTTACCTGCAATTTAAATGTTTCATCAAAATGAATCCCAAAACCTGTTTCCTTTCCACAGCTTAGTTTAACTCAAAGCTCCCAGCATTCCTTAAGACCAACTATCATTGTCAAATGTATTCACTTTTCCTATTTCACAGGTTGTTAACAGGAATGGCATTTTGTAATTCACTTCTCTGTTTGGTCCACTTACTGTTTGTGTTCTGAAAGCCTGTTAAAACCCTCCAGTTATTATTTGAATACATTTAATGGGACTGATTTCCCTCCTTGCCTGTGTGTGATGCTGTCTTTCTCAGGATGTTGCGTTGCAGGGGTCAGACTCAAAACCTATTGCAAATACTTCACGTTGGGTAAAATGCCTGCATTTCTTTTACAATATGCAAGTTAGACTTAAAGCTTTGTAATAAGATAATTCTTTGAAACACAAGTTGAGATACTGCTCTTCATTGGGAGTTGGGAAAGAGTGAAGTAACTTTGTTAATGCTCAGGTTTCCCACCAAGGCCACCTATAGCAAGCCTGTCTGTCAATATAATTCGAGTAACTATGTTCCTTGTAGTATGCTTCTATATAAATCAAATCAAACTGGGAAACTTGTTCTATAGACTTTCTATTAAAGTTAAGAAAAAAGAAAAAACAAACAACAACAGAGCAAAAACCCACGTGTGTCTGCCATCTCTTTAAGGTCTGAGCTTCCTGCACCTTCGTTGTCCTCTAGAGCAGGAGAAGGCAGATTGTCCTCAACTCCACTTTGGACAATTTGCTTTGGTTTACTTTCATCCTCATCTTTCTAAAAAAAAAAGAAAAGAAAATGTTTGGTGGGGAGTTGTTACAGGTTTCAATGCTTTACATCACCTAAATTTAATCATTATGAAGTTTAAAAAACAAATAAAAAGGAATTAGCAATATTACATGACCAGGAAAAAGTATTTAGGTCATTACAGAAGTTTCTGCTGTCAACATTTAGCAAATTGAACATACTTCCTCTTTCTCAAGTGCTTTCAGTGATGAGGTTTCACCAGGAACGTCCTCAGCTCTGTTCTCAGCATTCTTCTGATTATCTGGCATTACAAGCAAAGTAACAGCAACATCAGTGAAACCCAGAATCAAATAATCTGTGCTCATGTAGGCAGTCATTTAAAGTGGGCAACTTGCCAGCTTCTGTTTCTTTAGTTGCAGCTCCTGAACGTCTTCCCCTGCGGCTCGGAGGTTCCTCTGACTTCTCTGGTTCTTCTGGTTGGTCTTTCTCTGCTTCCTCTGCGGTTCTGGATGGTCTTCCCCTGCGAGATGTTCTTACTTCTACAACCTTGAGCTTCTCAGTTTCCTGACAATTAAAAAAGAAATATATATGACTTTATATATATACTTTATACCTGCATATTTTTTGTACGTGAGAAAAAAGATATGTGTTAGATGTCATCCTTACCTCAGCAGACAGCTGTTCTTTACCTTCATTTTCATCCGTTTTATCAGCTGATAAGTTGAAAATGAGAAAGTTGTTTCAATTAATCCATAAATGTATTTAATCATCTAATTTCTGATATCTTTGGCTACGTGGTTTATTCTTCTAAATTTGAACTTTTACAAACTTTGAAAAATCTACTTCTCTGGATTTGACTTCATCATTTCACTGATTACCTTGTTGGTGGGACAGTTTTCGTTTGCGTCTTCCCCTCCCATCTTTTTTCTCCTCCTACGAAAGTGTTCACACAGAGGACGCTGCATTAACATATGCAATCTTTTTACATATTTAAAAGCTGAATTTTGAACAAGCTACCTTTTCTGACAGGTCTGAGCTTTTTTCATCTTCCTGGCTATCTGTGCTGGACACATTACCTGAGACATTGAAGCAGAAAATAATGACTCAGAATGACCCAGACAGAAAGGAAAGCAGTATTTAGGTCTGGTTTTAGCCTACTGAGGTGCACAAAGCTCATTATGAGCTGCAAGATTATACACAACATATACAAAATCCCATCCTCTCAACCATTATTTCACAAACTACAAACAGGAAGTCAAATTACTACTCAACAGCTTTCAAATAATTTTAAAATGAATGAATGATTAAATGACTCACTCATTTGTTTGACTAGATTGCTCTGAGATTCAGCTTCAGCTTCTTCACTCGTGTTAGGAATGTTGGTTTCCATCTAAACCATATTGAAACACAGATCAACACAAGCAGACTGCTTCAACCCCGAAAGAAACGGATCATCTATTAACAGCTAAAAATTATTGACTTACAACTGAATATAACGAGAGGCTGGACACTTACTGTCTGCAGATCACCTTCCTCTGTTGGAACATTTTCTTCTGCATTCTTACTCTCAGCTTCTATTAGTTGAAAAAAAAAAAAAGCAAAAGACAAAAAAAAATTCTTTCAACACATTTTTAATTAATTACCTTTAAATATTTATCATTTTTGATGAAAAAACTGTCTTACCTTTATCAACAACCATGTTTGTCTGGTTCTCTTCCTCTTCTGCTACCACTTCCTGATTTATTTATTTTTTTAATGAGATTCATGTCAGTGTTATTTTCCTAAAAAGCACTAACAATTAAGACGGTAACAAATTTGTTTCAGTGCAACATCAAATATTACTTACCGTGAAGTTTGGCTTTTTAACATCAAAATCTGGCTCTGTTTGCTCTGTATGACAAGAATTGGGCTTAAAAATCTGTCAAACAAAGCAACATTATTTTGTGTTCACCAGCACTGACCTGGCTTACTGGGAATTTCTGAGACTTGTTCAGTGGTGTCAGAAACAGCTAATGTGCTCACTTCTGTGCTTCCACTGGCCTCTTCTAGATCTGATTTAACAGCACCAGTCACTGAATTTAAAAAAAGAGACGTGAAGTTGACGCAAGAATTAAATATTATAGTATGTTCATGTAATATGTCCCGAAACAAGAAGAGTATAAGAAAGGACGTAAGAAAGACATTGGAAAAAACCAAACAAACAAACCTTCTTGGTCTACTGGTGCTGCCATTTTTTCATCTAATTGCTTCTCAGGAGAAGTTTCAACACTCTTGGTTTCTTCCTCTTTTGAATAAATCTGACAGGTATTTGATGTCGTATCATCCTCCTGTTTAGATATAAAACAGTTATTTTCTACTGGACACCATAGAAAATTCCTCTCAAGAATGGTCTCATATCTACATTAGTAGAGTAGTAGGGCCACTGAAGAAAAAAAATAGAATTCTGAGAAAAAAGTCTGAATTCTGGGATAAAAGTCAGAATTCAGACTTTTTTCAGAAACAGAAAAAAAATTCCTCCCTAAACAAATTTAATTTAATTTTTTGTAAAAATATCAGACTTCTGACTTTTTTTCAGAATTCTATTAAATTTTTTTCTACAGTGGCCCGTATACTCTTCCATACATTTCCTTTAACCTGAAAAATACATTTTAATTTTACAGATGTCACATGCCTTTATCGCTGGAGCAACCATCTCTGCTGTTTCAGTCTCAGTTGTGTCCATTTTTCTCTCCAAGTTTCCGGACTCTTCTGAAAAGAGATGCATATTCAGCTTCGATCCATTCTGAGAAGCTTAGAGAGCTAATATCACATTTAGCTATTTCTGTCATACCTGCAGTGTCTGGTTTTTCATCAGCAAGCTCGACAGTCAGCCGACATGCAGCTGGTGATGTCTCAGAGGCAGAAAGCTCCCCTTCATGACTTTGTTGCACCTGCACAGGAGGAAGAGCCTCTTCTTCAGCCAGAGTAGCTTCTACCTGTTTTGTGTCAAGATGATACAGCAGTGCATCATCCCTCGTGTCTTGACAGATTAAGCTGGAGGATACAGTGCTGTCAGGATCCATGGAGAGCAGTGTCAGAGCTGCCTCTTGCATCTTCATATCAGCATCCTGAAGCTCGGTCTTGGGTGTTGCTTCCTCTCTGAGGCACTCTGGCGGAAGTCTCGCCTCTGCTGAAGTACAGACATCCATAAGTGTCAGCAGGGCGTCGTTCTCAGCCGGTACAGCTGGGATCTCACCGAGCCGCGACTCTGTCTCACCCTCAGGTGGTTCAGGGGTGATGTCACTCAAAGCATCACAGGTGTCGTCTGAGAATGAAGTGGTGACAGTGGTGGTGACAGGGTCCGAGTCCGTGCTTGTTTCTTGGAGAAGTGGTTGTTTCTTTGGTGGCTCTTCTGTCTCAAGATTCAAAGAAACTGATGAAGACTTTGAGGATTTATCAGACTTTTCCAATGTTTCTTCTTTTGTCGTCGTCTCATCTTGACTTTCATCTTTCTTTTCTGGAACTTTATCTTTCTTCTCCACTTTCTTCTTTGAACTTTTCGGATCTGATTTCTCATGGGAGGCTTCTCCAGTTACTCTCCGCTGCTCTTTTGCATTTCCATCTTTTCTCTTCTCCTTTGTCGCTTCAGGTTTGACGATACCTGTACCTCCAGCACTTCTGACATCTGAACTCTGAACTTTCTTATCAGTCTTTAGTGACAATGGAATCTTTGCCTCCTCTTTGGATTTGACTTTTGGTTTTTCTGTGATTTTTCCTTTTTCTGCCATCTTAACCCGTTTTGGATCTTTGTCCGTTTCAGAACTTGCCTTTTGTAACTTCTGGCTGTCTTGATCGGCTTTAGTCTTTTCCTTCTCACTGTCTGTTTTTGATTTGGGTTTGTCTCCAGACCTGTCCTCAGTGTGACTCTTTGACCTTTTCAACACTTCCTTAGAGTGTTTGTCTCTCTTCTTGGTGCTGTCTGAGCCAGGCTCCATGTCCGAGCGATCCTCAGAGGAGCCAGCTGAATCTGGACGAAGCAGCTGCTTGAAATCACTTTTAACTGAAGACTTTTCTGCTTTGCCCTTTTCCTTTTCTTTAATCTTATCTTTTTCCCTAGATTTGTCCTTTTCCTTCTCTGCTTTGACAGTTTCTCCAGACACCACCTTCACCTTCTTGGCATCTTTAGAGCCTCCCTCGTCAGGAACTCCTTCAGCCACTTTTCCTTCTCTTGAACTTGCAGACATTTTCCTCTCACTTTTGACCTTCGGCTTCTTCTCGCCTTTCTCCTCAGAAGATACTTTACCAGCAGTTCCTTCCTTCATCTGCGATTCATCTAACTGATGTTCGGATTTTTTCTCCTGCTTCTGTTTGAGCTTGGTGCGTTCGTCAGAAAGGCTGCGCTCCTTGTCTTTGCGTTCTTTAGAATGAAGCTCTTTGCGGGAAAGACGGTCAAATTTCCCAAATGAACGTTGTTTGAGAGCCTCTTGGGAGCCTTGTTCCAGATCCAAGATAAATGAGTGTGTCCTGCCTTTGTCCGACAGCTTTTTGGTGTCACTGGAATCTTCCAAGATGCTGCCGCTCATCCTTCGGTGCTTTTCATCAGAGGACGCCGATTCGGACAGATTTCTCATCAGTTTAGGTTGTGGCGTCTTTGAGCTGGAAGATTTCATTTCCTAATTTGAAAACAAGAAACACAAAAAATGTAAGAACACTTAAAACAAAACGATAAACCTGTTGCCTTAAATCCATTTTATTCCCAGAAGCCTTCACATACTGCTTTCTTGGTTATGTCTCCCGTATTTCCTTTCTTCTTACTTGAAACTTCCCCCCCTTTCCTGAAAGGCGATAATCACACATGCATTTACAGAGTACACATTGCAAAAACATCTGAAGATCTGGCAATCATCTGAAGCTGCTGCATGAATCTGTGTCTTTGCTTTGAGGGCAAACCTTGAGTCTAGTTTTCTCTTCCTGTTGAGAGCCATCTTTTTCTCCAAAACTTTTCTTTCTTTACGAGCTTCTTTGGCTTTGGGGCACTCCAGCGCGGCAGAGTCGGCGATCTTTTGTTTCTGATCTGTGGGAAGACATTAGACACAATAAGTGATGCAGTCAATTCACACTGAAGAGAATGTACTGTTGTTTAGAGAAGATGGAACAATGACAAAAAAAACTATGGTTCTTATTGTCTTGATTTTTTTTTTTTTAATATGATGATTATGTATAAATCATGTGAATATAGGAATATTTTGTTTGTTGCTTTGTTATGCTTTTACATAGGTTAACACAAAAATTGTGAACCCTTGGGCTAAAAAGTGAGCAGGACTGAATTAATTGTGATGATCCCAAACAAACTCTTTATTAAAATGAAAACATACACAAAACTAATCAGCTTTGGTTTCTATACTCAGCCAAATTGTCATATAGTATGTCCCCACTTTTGTGTAGCATTTAGCAGAGGAGACAGGATGAAGACACATAAGTAATATTCCTTCCACCTTTAACGAAGACTAAAGCACATGACAGTTGACACACAATAGAAAGAAAAACCTTGTTCTTCAGCCAGTGCTGCTTTCTGTTTACGCTTCTCTTCCATTCGCTCTCGGTTCTGCTGTCTCTTCAACAGTCTTTCCTCTTTTTCTTTTGCCTATGAGAAGAGTTTAACATTGATAAACATTCAGGATGACACAAATCAGACTTATTGTATTGCTTTAAAATGTATAATCTACTCATCGATCAGGTAAATCTACACTGTAGAAGCCCATTAAATGTTTATACATAAAGAACCTCACCGCAGATCTGCGACGCTCCTCCACAGTGATCTCATCATCCGAGTCACTGTAGTAACGGGAGTACAGGAAGGGTTTGTGAACATAAGCCTTGCGGCGAGGTTTGGACTCTTTGTCTTCATCTCCTGTGTCTGCACTGGTGTGTTTCTTCTCTGCTCTCTCACTCTGATCTGGGTGTTTACACAGAGAAGAAAACATTCAACTCCAACACCCAGTCAGCATTTTCAAAAGCTCTAAGCGATTCTGTGGAGCTGTCTGCAAAATGGTAAAAAGCGGTCAATAAATGTAAGCTGGAACAGAAAGTTCCTGCAGTCAGAGACCATCTGGTGGAAGCTCCCCCTCTTCAGAGGAATCAGACGGCTGCTCCTCCTCGTCACTTTCCTCCTCAAAAGATGACAGGTCGCTGGTGTGGACAGAGCTCACCGTGATGTCGCTCAGGCCTTCCAGGTCCGAGTCCTCCAAAGAATATTCTGCATGGCAAAGACACAACTGGTTTTAGCTTTTTAACTTATCCATAGTTTTACAAAAAACTACGAAAACAAAAAATAAATAAATAGAAATACATAAATTATGAGGTAGTTTTTCAACATTTATGTGATTAATACTTGTTTTCTGTTTCTGACATCGAAATAACCCAAATTAATTGTGATTCAGCAAAATAACCAACCCCAAAAAATGAAAAAAATACAGTTACTAAATTCTCACAAAAAAACATGATTTAAATAACATGCATATATTAATATGCATAGAGCAAAATATGCATTAACATACACAAAAAATCCATATTATGATATTTTATGGTTAAATAACCTGCTTATGCTGGATTACAAATTATTACATTTCAATCTTTTATACATTTAAAACAGTTAGAAAACACTGACAAAATATTCAAACTGTGACAGATCTTACTATGTTCACCACCGTTTACATTAAATCATTTCACTATTTCACCAGTGTATTTTCAGTTGACATCTCATCTACTAAGCATGTTGGCATGTGTTTCCTTTATATGCTCATCAGCTATATGGAAATACATGAAAATGATAAACTATCAAAAGTGGCTTTATCAAGACAATAAAGAACGTAACACTACACGAATATAAAAATGTACACAGGAGCTTACCCTCTTTTATCCTCTCTCTTTCTGCTTTCTGCTTGGCCTGGCTTGTAGATTTCAGTGCATCATCATCCTCCTGTTTCTCCTCTGAGGGTTTTCCACTTATTTTAGTTGTGCGCTTGTCTTTCTCCTCCTCTGTCTGCTCCTGAGCTCCTGACTCCTCCTCTTCCATTTTAATTTCTTCTATTGACCCCTCTTTGTCCAGGTCCATCTGTTCCAGTGTGTTTTCTGTTTTGACTTCTGGTGCTTGGTCTTCCGCTGTCACTTTTGCCTCCTCTGCCTCTTCCAGTGGCTTCCCATCTTGGCTATCGTCACCTTCATCAACAATATTCATATCCTGCACATTTTCCTCCACTAGCTGCACAAGGTCATCTGGAGCCTGGCCTTTAGGGCCTTTTTCAGTTGCTGAGCTGGCCCTGACACTCGCTTCCTGGTTGAGAGAGGTTATGGTCTCAAGGATGGACATGGCATCGCTGGCAGTTGTGGTAGTTGGAGTTGACAATGAGGCTATAAACATATGGACATGGATTAATAAGGATTTGTTCACTCTGAAACATAAGAATATTCCCGTTTCTTCTGAGCAGAGCAGATAAATAGCTGTTGTTTTGTGTACCTTGCTCAGGGATGCTGCTGTCTGTTTTTATCTCTGCTGGAGGCAGAGGGGCTGGCAGCTCCTGTGAGCAGCTGCCTGGTGATAGAAATTCACGAACTACCCTCTCCACCTGTGGCCTGAAGATATGGTTGATTTTGGGATCCACCACCTGGGTCACAATCCTGTCCACTCCCTGCTCCAGCATCCCAGATCTAAGAGACGCAGTTTGTTGTTAGTGTAAACCAGGGTTTTCCAGCTCCGGTCCTCAAAGGCTGCAGTCCTGCAGGTTTTTAGATGTCTCCCTGCTCCAACACACCTGATTCAAAGTAAACGTCTCTCCTTCACAGCTTGTTGTTAAGTTCTACCCAAGCATGTTGACCCATTAATCTGATTCTGGTGAGATGCAGCAGGAAATATCCCAAACCTGAATGACAGTGGCCCTCAAGGACCGACTTTGAACACCCCTGATGTAAACATACAGTTAAAGAGATCAGATGGCAATAGTTGAAAGAATAGAAGATATTGTTTCTGGCTTACTGTAGGACAAGCTGTCTGATGTTGTTTCTGAGTTGGTTTTTGTTCAAATGAGGGCTCCATGTGTGGTTAGAGAGGTGATTAGAGACAAAATTGTCCACTCTCTGTTTCAGGTTCAGGTAAGCTGGCTGCAAAAAAAAAAAAATGTTCATGTTTCCTTTACAAAGATGTACACACAAACGCAATGCTCTTTTTCTCATATAAATATTTTGTAATCTTAACGACTATTAATCTCTATAAAACTATCCCATACAAAAATAGTTAGAAAATGAAGTAAAGGCAAAAGAAAATTTAACAGATGAAAGTAGTTTTAATAAGCAAGCTCAAGACCCGGTGTCAAAGCTGCACCAATAAAATGCAGATTAAGTACAACAGGTAGCGCTTTAAGCTAAACTTTTCATAGGAACGTTACTTAATTAACTATTTTATGGAACAAAACAGCACTACACCCATATATAATTGCTTAAAATACGTCCTGGAGATGATTTCTGCTGTTACCTTTGTATCAACGTCTGCCAAGCAGTCCCTCCTGAACTGGTCGAAGAGACCCTGTGTTTTTAAATGATTAACGATCATTGAGACAAGTTGCGGATCTCCCGGCGGTAAACCAGCCATGTTTCAGTGTAGTTTGCTTAGTTTTAAATGGTTGAAAGAAAAATACTGACAATACATCAAGTAATATCTATCTTTAACGCACCAGCTTTCTGTTATGAATTGTGACGTTCGAAGCTGGTTTGACCCGGATGTCTCCATCAACCTATCACGAGAAAAGCGCCGCAAAATGAACCGGAAGTTTTAAATGCTGGCGTTTTCACTAACAAAATAGTGTTTAAAAATGTGAAACTTTAGCGGTGGGTCGGGTACTTTCGTTCTGTGTAAAACTTGCCATCAGTGACAAAGGTGCAAGTTAATATATGATACAAATATTCGATGCAGCGGGTTTTTTTTCATGAACTATGAGTTGACCATCCCGTCGTCCACCCGCGTCGGTTTGTTCAAGTGGCGTCCTCAAGCGGTTGCAGTAAACTACAACCAACATTTCTGCAGTCACATTTTTTAAGTAATAGATTCACGTTGTAATAGTGTTAACTGATGATATTAAAAAGAGACTATTGTTTTACATCGGTCGATAATTATATCCATGTAGCTTAAACCTTTTCTTTGACTAACATTCCAAAATCAGAAGCGCTTTTCAGCTGATGGCATCAATCGGTAAAGTAGCTCATTGTGCAAAGTTGAAGGAAAATTGTCATACAAGGAAAAAGGTTTGTTGGAAAACAAGACTTAGTAGCATTTAACATAGCAAGCTAAAACAAAGTTTCTGGCAGCGGTGGGATTCGAACCCACGCCCCCGAAGAGACTGGAGCCTTAATCCAGCGCCTTAGACCGCTCGGCCACGCTACCATGTGTACAGTGTAACGCCAAAAAATGTCAAACTTTCTCACAAATTATTCAGTGTGTAGTTCTATGTCTTTCATGGAAAATTGTAGTCGTCGATAATCGATATACGTCTGGCTCGTTTATAAATGCATATGTAGACATTTATCCTGCCGAATATTTAGTAAGCGCTCCTCCAAATATGGTAAATTGAATATTAAGTGATACCATCATTTCATTAGATCTTATACTTCAAATAATGTCTAACTAAGATTATAGAGTAGAACCCTTAACCTATAATATATTCCCAAAAGCATCACCATCTTTAATCTCAAAATTGAAAGCTAAACTAAAGTTTGGCAACGTTTTACCAAAATCTGAACAATCCAGTATTTACACAACCTCCACAGACAAAAAAATATATATACTTTTTTCATTTTTATTGGAAATTTAAAGTATAGCATGGGAGAATACAGAAAATGATTTACAACACAAGCAACAAATACTAGAGGATATACTTCTTGTCGGCAGTCTAACAGTTGGACTTTGGCGTCAACACCATTGCAAACAGAAACATAAGGTTTAATTAAAGAAGTAATAAAAACACAAACACCTAAAAGGGAAAGTACTAAACATATATATATTTGAAGACATCATACTGTACAAAAAAAAAAAGCATGCATAAGAGAGCTGAACCAATTTATCTAATGGCAGAAAAATAATCCGATTTTCTTTTTTTGGATAGTCGATATATTAAAGCCAAAGTGACCCTTAATGTGACAAAGTCCTCACAGACAATTGTCAGCTGATGAAAAGACATTTTCTGCTTATCTGTATCTTGTTTAATAACAACAATAATAATAATCTGACACCCCTAATGTATACAATCATAGAATGTGCCAGAATAATGGCAGTGTGAATCCAGTGCCTGTCATACCAAATAATGCTGGTCTATTTTCTTGTGGAGGACATAAAAACACCCCTCAGAGGCAGGCAAGCAGGCTTGCCAGGTGGGCTCAGGATTTCTGTGAGGGGCAGGTTGGAGGAAGGAGTCTGTGGGAATTGGCCCGCACCCACGGGTGATCAATAACATTCTGAAGAGAAAGACGATCGATGGGGTTGTGGCGAAGCAGCTTGGAGATCAGGTCCCGTGCACCTTCAGATACAACTTTGGGAAAGTTCAAATCCACCTGTGAATGGCAGCAAGGCAGTTATTTATCAGCAAAGTGACTACAGTAAAACTAGGGTTGCAAAGTTTCTGGAATTTTCAAAGTTGTAAACTACTAAATAACGGGAATATATGGGAATTAACCGGAAATTTACAAAATTGAAGGTTTATTACCTTCATATTACTTAACTTTTGCCATTTTCTCAGTGATGCGTCCCCTATCGACAGCTAATCCAGCATCCTACCTGTACTGTGAGATCTCATCAGACAGTAAAAAACCAGTCTCATCTTGGCTATTGTCTTATCTCTTGCTACATTTCTGGCTCTCTTCAGCTTCTTCCGATAATGTTATCTTAAGTTTCTTTGCTGAATCGACCTTAAAAGTGGAGTTTTAAGGTCAAACAGTTGTGTGGGCCTTTGACAGGGAACTTAAATATAGTTGAGGAAAATATACTGTGGCAAAGTTCTGGGCAGTTTGACAAAGTACTGAACCAAGCAAGGCCTTTGGGAAAGGGGTGGAATCTGGCAGTCATGCTAGCATATATCTGCATCCACCTTGTGGAAGGGACTTTGTGGATCTGAGGCCCTTAAACTTGTAGCCTCCTCCATCCAGTTTGTTGAAATTATCGCCAAATTCCAGTTAATTCCCAATAATCCCCGTGGAAAGTTTCCAATTTGGAATATTCCCAAAATTTCCCAGCTTAACTTGACATTGGAACGTTTCTGGAAATTTACCAAAATTTTCCTCCCCTTTGCAACCCCAAGTCAAACCTCACCATGATTTCAACAAACTCCATCAAAATGGGATATGAGGCCCAATGTAGCATTTCTTATTTCTAGCAGAGATGAACCACTCTTGAAAATCTATCTTGGACTTTCCTTCCCAAAAAAGAAAAAAACCTAAACAAAATAAAAGAAATATGGTATGTAGAAACTTCTACAAACATGAGACAAGTCTTCTAGTGATGCAAGAAATTATTAGTGCATTCACACCAGCCCTTCTTAAAATCGACCCTTGTTGGTTTGTTTGGATGGTTTAGTTTGTTTAGAGGTGAGAATGTGCACCCAAAGACTGATGCACATCAAGTGAGCTAACTTTGGTCTAACTAAAAACACAGGTCTCGGTTCACTTTGTTATTTTAGATATACAGCCGATTGCTCACAATTCATGATTATCAGTTAGTCTTCAGTTTATTCACTCTTCATGGCCATTTTGTTGTGAAAAGTTATGATTGTTTTGGAGAAATTAAGAAAGCAAATGGGTGCGTGACATATTAATCGTTTGATTTGAATCATCACAGCCACTTTCTCATGCAATCGTTACATTTCAATCAGATGAAAGATGTTACAGTAGTCCAATTGTGTTGATGATAAGACACCTGAAGATTAAAAAGTTGACTTTTTTTTTTCCTGTCGCTTCTATTTGGTACAAGAATACAGTCAAATAAATGCCAAGAATTGGAAACATACAACAGCCAGCTCCATCCTGGCAATGGTCAGCGTTAACAAGTAGTTGTTCTATGAACAATGGTACCTGTATAAAAAACTTGACGTTTGTTGTTCTAAACCAGTTGAGTTAAGCTGATCTCAGCTGAGGAACCAGTACAATATCTTAATTCATTCTGTAATTTGTTAAACTGGACTGTAGTTTTCCAACTTCTCAGCAATCATTTTCTAATACAGTGCCATTACAAAAATGACTGGAAGGTCCATTAATGCAAAGGCATAAAACAGCATATATTATCAAGTATTTTTTTTAAATGACACCAGAACATCAAAAAGGAAACCAGAAGTTCCAGGGTGCTACTAGTAGATAGTACAACCAGGGGTTGGCCTGATTGGTGTCAGAAGTTCAAGATTCTTGTAGGGTTTCTCTCCAATAAAAGAAATGTGAATTCTGGAAATCATTTTTCTTGGACTTTGTGTTGCTGAAAGTATTACAATTAACCACCTCAGCACATAAAACACCCACACACACACACACACAAATACCAACCTTCGTAATCCTTTTGTATGTTTCTGTGTGATTGGAAGTTTCAAAAGGTGGGTTGCCAACAAGGCATTCATAGCAGAGGACTCCAATACACCACAAGTCCACCTTCTCACTGTGGGTGTGCCCCTCAATCATCTCTGGGGGAAGGTAGTCCAGCGTTCCGCACATAGTACGACGTCTAGGAAGATTTTAACATGAAGTGAGCAGAAAAGGAAAAAACCACCTTCCTATGACAGTGCACAACAGTAAACAGATGCCTGTAAAAAGCACAGTGATGCTTTGATACCCAGGTTTTTCACCTTAGAGAGGGCGCGTGGACAGACCAACCAAAATCAGCAATTTTTAGCTCTCCACGGAAGCCAAGAAGTAGATTCTCTGGCTTGATGTCACGATGAATCACTTTCTTCTCGTGGCAATACATTAGAGCATCAGATATCTCTTCCATGTACTGGAAATTGAAATAATTGTGTATTAGATTACAACTACACTTAAAAAACTGAAGCAAAAATCCATTGTATACACTGCCAAGAGCATATAAAATATTTACCATTCAGTTTACAATCATTAACAAATATGGTTCAGGACCCACCGTTGCAGTACGCTGATCATCAAATCGTCCATATTTCTGTAGTTCTTTGTACATTTCACCACGAGGGGCATACTCCAGCACTAAGAACACCCTCTTGCGGTCGTGGAAGTAATTGTAGAAGCGCAGAATGTTGGGGTGCCTTTAAGAAAAAAACAAGTTTATTCTGAGGAAGTTTGCTGGCAATACGTCAAACACAACCAAAATAAAATCACTATGTTGAAAGCAAAAGATTAAAATGAAAGAGTTAAATGCATTGACGTGGCCCCCGCTTTATACATATCATTTTAGAAAATGTCTTGATTTGACTTTTCTGATCATAACATAACATTTCCATTACAGTCGCTATGTCCAAAACATACCAGATGGAAGTCATTTCTAAGTCTTTAGTTATTTCATATCTGATCACTTAATATAGATGTAAGATATATTTATCATCTTTTCTATAACACACAAAAAAATGTGGGCTACAAAACTTTGTCAAAGTATGTGAAAATTGGTCCAAGTTGTATGAAGTGTGATCGTACATAGTTGCGAATTCAATATTCAGCACAAAATGTACTTCAACACTGTGGCAACTATAGGTCAATATAAAGACAGAAAAGATGACAAAAATACATGTAACTAACTTGAGATGGGCTTGAATTTCAATCTCTCTCCTGAGTTGATGCTCCACTCCTTCCTTCTCCATTTGGGACTTGAATAGCACCTTCAGTGCCACAATGGCCTGCAGCTTCTTCACCCTTGCAAGGTACACATTGCCAAACTTGCCCTTTCCAAGTGGTCGACCAATGTCAAAGTCATCAATAGAAATTTTCCTTGTGGAAAGTACAAAGAAAGTTTTAATTTATTAAATGAAAAATAAAAACATCTGGAAAAGTAGTACTCAAGTATACTTACTTAGGTGGAGAATTGGAGGATGAGCCCACACATTCTCTTCCAGGACCTGAACATGGCAATACAATAATCATAGCACACATATACAATGCTCTATTTATTTATTTATTTTATTTATATATATATATGAGGAGGAAGAAATTACCTGTGACGCCATTTTTTATTGTTTCTACCCGTGGCTTCACCAGAACGCGCTGAGGTCCTGCCACCATAGTCGGGGTTGCAAACTGATCAAAGAGACAAAAATGCAGCTTGTAAAAGTCTCATGTACCTTGCTAAATTATTCTAAATTTGGCGGATTAGCACAAAGGGTCAATATTACCGTATTTCTTACAACTATTACTACTTACCGGTTTTCGGACACTCCTGGGCTCATAATTTTCCTTATTCTGTAATTAGATTAAAACAGCTCAGATGAATTCAGATAGGCGTTTGTGGAGTTATTGCTCCAAAAGGTGGTACCAAATAACCAACAGTGCTGAGCTGCACCCAACAAGAGCTTTCAGCTGGTGTTTCGGTGTAGTGTTGTAGTCTGTTTGTTGTATAAGATGTTCTGTCTAATAATCTAATGAAACCCGATATAAGAAAGAAATTAAACTTCTACTATCACTACATAATTGTATAATTTACCATAGATATGTTAGCACAAGTACTTGCTACAAGCAAATTGGGTGCAATTGAAAACGTTACGTTACCCTTTTGCTAAACTGAACATGTTGAGAGCCAATTCGAAAAAAGTCAACGTTAAACCCATTGCTTCAAACCTGAAGCTTCATTTCGTAATTTACTTCAAATAACACTTGCTCGTTTACATTTGTTTTGCCATGACCATACAGTGGATAACGAACAGTTTGTTGTTTGATAGCAAAAAGTAAGCTAGTGATAGCAAGGTAACCCAACGTTAGCTAGCTCTACGTCAACGTAAGCAACAAATTAAGTCTTATGAGACTAATAGTAAATACTGATAGTTGTTCTGCCTTAATAACTGTTGCTCGTAACTCACTGTCTGAATTATACACATATATATTTATTACCTGCATTATAGAGAAGAAACTTGCTATATTATGCACAGCGTGGAAAGTCCAGTCCTTTTCTTTCCAACTATAAAAATAAATGGCCGCCAACGTTTTCAAAATTCAGAACTGCTGGGATGTGATTGGTCGGTCTGGAATACAGGATGTTCCCATTGCACAGACAAACAACAAGAGGAAGAGTGTGATTGGTGGACTAGGCTGTTGACCCGCCCTCTTTCTTTTCCTGTTTGACACTCAGCGGCGATGAACCGGGGAGAAGTGATCACGGAAGTGGGAGGAAGAGTTTGCCACTAAATGGAGACGAAAGCGTTTGCCGGTGGAATAAGGTGTAACCGTAACAAAGAAGCATTCTTTCAGAGCGACATAAATTATTTCAGAAAATAGTTATGATTTTGTGCTCATTTTTTTCAGGCTGTTTTAGTTTGTTTAATGTTTGGCGGTCGACTAATATTTACACTTGCAACCTTCTGCAAAGTGCATTGTCCGTTGGAGGTCTCTTAACCAATAACTTAATTGTAGTATAAATGAGTTGGAATGGGATGTGTCTTGTTTGCTTGTAGCAGCTGAATAGTATCATAATATAAGCAGAATAAGTTTCAGGAATCATGCACAGTTATCTATGGAACTTGAAAGTTGCAGCGTGTCAAAATGAAAGGTCAAGGACAAAAAAGTTAATACATCATTCAAAACTCTTTCTATTAGTATCTAATCACATACGTATCACTAATCATTTACGTCTGGAAGAATTTTGGCCACCATCCATATAATTGTGCTTGGCATTTGAATTAATTTCTATATCCATCTTTACCACTAGATGTCAGTAATTCTTACACACTATACCTTTTACTGAATGCCAGACAATTCAGTTCAATAAAACTTTATTCATCCCCAAGGGGCTATTTAAATTGCACAATGGAGCAGCATAAAAGGAAGGTAAAATAAAGAGAAAAATCAAAGAAAAACAAACAATTGTTTGTAACATTATTTATCAAGTTGGAACATTTTTTTAAGCTCATCAGCAACCCTACTAGGATTAGTTTGTTCCTGCCATGTGGTTTAAAGGGGCGTCACCACCGATTATGTGGTTGGATCTGAGCCGGTCATCCGGCTAATCTCTAATTTTAAGTGGAGGGAAAACTTCACCCACCAGGCCTGCCAGTTGGTCTCCCGGGTGGATAATGGTGCAGACCCAGTACCGTGCTGTTTGTTGATTTAAAAAATAAAACAACAAAAACCAGTGATGAGTGCTCTGCTGTCTGACCTTCTGTACTGTAAAAGCACAGGTCAAATAGCTGAATTGCAATTCCATCTTCTTCATGAAATACTATGGGGTCATCAGATCAGACATGTCTTTATGTCGCCCTTTATCCCGTCTTTGTTACAGGCCATCTTCCTGATAGACGATTAAAGTCATAATGTTTTAGGGATTATGTAGCTATTATAACTATCATCATTCTTAATTGTTCATGTGACAATATCTCTTAGCCAGGCATACCCAAGTCCATTTTTTAAGAGCTACTATCCTGTGTCCCTTTTCCTGCACACCTGAATCAAAGGAATGGCTCATTACCAGGCTTCTGCAGAGCTGAATGACATGGGCATGAAGGAATTCAGCCATTCTCTTCTTAGCCTTTAGCATAAAAAAAAAACTTGGTTCATTTTCACAACACTTGTCCCCTTTTTTACACTTTAGATTGCTCTTTAAATGTTAAATACCTTTAAATATGTGTTTCCTAAAGACAGATGAAAATTCAGGATTTAGTTCTTGAAAATAGGTTTATTCAAAACTATTTCTCTCTTACAAGATTACCATTCAAGTTCAACATAGATCAGAGAAAAGACACAGATCTGCCAATGTTTTTCTTGTTAATACAGTAAACACAGTAACATTTTCCATTTCTTATTTCACAACTTTAATCACATCAGCAAATACTGAGCAAGTATAGGAAACTGGGACATGAGAAAGATTAATGTCACTAATTTATGCTGTGCATTTGTATTGCCACAACTCACCACCTGCAGGTTCTGAATGTAAACAATGTTAAAAATCAGTTAAGCAGGAAACAGGTGGGTGGTAAATTTTCTTCAGTTCTTACATTTTAGCCTACACCTTCATATCCGTAGACAGTTGAGCGATGACAGTTTGACTTGTAGTTTTATATAGTGATTGAGTTAAAAGGAACCTACAACAATAAGATTTTTCTCATTTGTAATATATTTATTTCTCTCACATGTACATTAGGATGTCCATTGATTGCCCTTGAAAATACTGAGGTAACTGAGTGGCTGGAGGACACGATACATTCTGAAACAATTTAATCTGTCTTTAATATAAAAACTTATTCCACAGCATTCATGATGTGGGAAGCTCTCCATTTAATACCTCTCAGAACATTAAGCAAACAAAACAATAGAAGGACAACTTTGTGGATTTTTTCTTAATGTTTACATCGACATGATCATTTAACCAGACACATAATCAGACAATCTCAAGTTATTCAATCCATTAATGATTTATGATCTGATTTTTAAAGATTCTAAAATATTCAAAAGCGGCAACTGTTTAAAATAAATAAAAGAAACATGCATTATTAAAGTTTGCATTAATCTGTTACATTTAGTTGCTCTGGAGGACAAAGATATAGATATCTGATTGGATTTATGTCAGTACAATTTGTCTGATTTTTCTTGAATATGTTGCCATGAAAAATCTGATATATTATTTCTTAAAGGATTTTCCTACACTTTTCTGTATTTTTGAAGGAAAACATTAACAAAGCTTTACATTTCAATTTGTGATGTTTTGTGGGCTATGGCTAGCTGTTTGTATGACACAATAAAGCTACATTAATTAGCCATAAGATATGAATAAGACTACAAACTTATCTAAACTTGAGTGAAATGGTTAACAGATTGCAATTATATAGCACTTTTACAGTCATGTTGACCACCAAAGCACTTTACAGTACAAGTCACATTCACCCATTCAAAGTTAAACTTTCATACAGCATTGTCTTCTTTTTTATGCATTTAGCTAATACATTGACTTGTCCCTACCGTACATAAAACTACTCACACACTGGAGAATGCATCAGAGGCAATGAGGGGTTTAGTATCTTGCACAAGGACACTTCAACATGTCGAGTTGGGAAGCTGGGGTTCAAACCAGTAGGTTTAAGATTAAACCACTCTCACTCCTGTGCCACAGCTACCTCACACAAGGAATTTATGCATACTGTTTACTTGCACAAAACGGCAGCAAGGGACCCCAGTTAGTCTGCATTCATTTGAACAGAGCAGTTGGTGAAAGCCAGTGTGCAGGACGGTAGCAGGACAGCCAGTGAGCGACGCAGACTGGGAAAAGGATCATTTACATCCAGTGTCCTGTTCTCATCATAACTATCTGCACCTGCACGTTCCTCTCCATCCTGCTGCTCTCCACCACCACCTCCCTCTTCATCTTCAACTGGTGGACTCTGCCGGGGCTGGAAGATAACGTCCAAAAACTCCAGCTGGCGGAGTCCGCGGAGCATCCTGCAGCTCCGCACTATCTGTAACTCACTGAGTGTGCAGGCCCACAGGCATAGACGTTTCAGGTCCTTCAGCCGGCTGGCACAGAGCAAGCCCGGTCCCACCTCCTTACCACCAAGGCTCAGCTCCTCTAGGCCAAGCCATCCTGCACCCAGCCCAAGGGAGGCCATCTGTAATTGGTAGCCTTGCCGTCCAGTAATGCCTATTTTCAGAAACTTCAGCCTGGAAAGCCCTTCCACACCAGAGACGCCATCTTTAGCGGCACAGCTTCTAAGCCCGTTTGCTGTTACACGGAAAGTGTCACGTAGCTCTAGGTGACTGAGCTTCTCCCATGATGTCAGACTCTGCAAGTGCTGATCCGTGAAAGACGGCACATTATTGAGGACTAATGTCTCAATACAAGTCCCAGAAGGAGAGACAGACCCCTTTCCTTTCTGGCCCCTTCCTTGCTGTGGAGCACCCACACTGGATGTGGCTTCTGCTCTATCATGGGGATGAGCAGGTGAAATAGGCAGGCTCTGGCTGAAAAACCCACGAGGCAGCTCACAACCACGCAGCTCCAACACTCGCAGAGAGAGAGGCAGGATCTGGCAGTTTGGGAGGCCTCTTAGGTCTGCATGCAGAAGATAGAGCTTACTCAGACGTGGACATTTGGTGGACAAAGCCTTGAGCCAAGACTCAGAGAGAAAGGTGCCACCTCTGGCAGAGAGCAGCAAACCACGCAAGCGAAGGCACCGTAGTCCGCAACCCAGGTACTGACGCAGCAGGACCCAGAGGATGCGAGATGTCACCTAACACACGGTGGACAGTCCGTGCATGCATGTGTGTTCAAGGTGAGACATGGGAGGCAAGAGAGAAACAGTTTCTGTCAATAACTGCACAGACGCAGATCAAATATGCAATCAAAGGCAGCTTATAGCTTAGCTGCAGAGCACATTTGAAAATATAAAAGCTTTTCAAAGTGCTTTACACGATGCATTGAAAAGAAATACAGTAAGAAATATAAAAATTCTATCAAGTATTTTTTTAAAGTAAACGTACAGTTCTGTGTTCTAAATTGTAAGTGCAGAATTAAGAATATCATTAGTTATAACTACAAATTAATACATTTGATATGATCTCTTTTTCTTCTTCTAATAAATCCAAATGATTGAAAAACTCAAAAAGGCTCCATATAGTGAAATAAAATAAAAAAATTAAAAAAAACAAGCAAGATGTACAAAGACAAAATTAGCACTTTATCTGGTTGCTAAACTTCTGGCAACATTCATAGCTTTTTAGTATTTCTTATGGGAATTTATAAGCTTTTAGACCTGTCTGTTGGTAGTTTATAACAATTTTGCTGTGTATTCATTCTCTTTTAAGTTTGCGGGAATCTTTTTTGGTAATAACAATTTTTAGCTCTCTTGTAGGTTATCCAATCTAAGGTATTTTGGTCTGGGCCTAGTTATAAATTTCAGTGATTACTTTCTGCTGTTGGGTGAGTGCTTTGGACTGTCCTGTTGAAAAGAGTCAAGGGTCTGGCTTACTTTTATGACACTGACAAACTGTCCTGAAAAACCATTTGATTATCTTTTGATTGTTTTGTTGTATTGTATTGCTGCTTGCATACACTCTATGTCTCCATCAGAGGCAAGATAGCGCCCCAGAGCATGATAGAGTTTCAACCAAGTTACACTTAAGGTAGTTAATTATTTTCCATGTTGATATCATTTCTATATCTCTCTTGACAAAAGTATGCTGCATTCTTAGACAGCTATACTTTGGCATTATCTTTACATAAGTTATCCTGCAGCCCTGTGATAGACTGGCGACCTGTCCAGGGTGTACCCTGCCTTTCGCCTGATACTTGCTGGGATAGGCTCCAGCCCCCCCGCGACCCTGCGTGGATTAAGCGGTACAGAAAATGGATGGATGGATGGAAGTTATCCTGCACACAAAATTCTTATAAGAACAATTAGTTTTTGTTTCCTGCCCAGTTTGCACCAACCAACACAGACTCTTTGTGTTAGGTACCGATTCATTACTGTACCACTTGTAGATTATACAACAAATGAGTGAAACATGTATTTTGAGGTTTTAAATTCAAAGATGTCTTTTAACTAATTAACTGTAACACTTCTAAGGCTTATAAACAGCTCTGTTGTCTTTGTTATCTTGCAGATAAAGCTGACTAAGTTCACCCCTTTTTATGGAAACACCATTGGTCTCTTCTGGTGAAGCAAATATTGAATATCAATAGTGTCACTGTTTTTTATTTCTTTACTTTTTGTGAGACTGCTGTTCAATAACTCAGATAATCGTGAGATTATACAGAATTCGTGTGTTTGTATTTATTTCTAAAAATATTCTAAATTCGGTGCTGACACTTGAGGGGGGTTGTCAATCATTCTAACCATCACAACTATCAACAAAGAATGAAGTAAAGTTATTGCTATTGACCCAATAATGATCATAACATATAAACAGTTGTTCTATAGATTGCATAGGTTCTTTTTTTTATACGTATCCATGGAAAAATAAAAATCAAGACTGCACTGAATGAAATAAATACTGGTAAAGGCACATTGTCAATATACTTACCCCTTTCCATGCGGTCAGATCGACAGTTCTCCACAATCTTTGGTCTTTAACAAGGCGTTTCCATTTCTTACACACTCTAGAAACACCGTGGAAAAACAACATCAACTCACTCTTTTGACAGCAATCACAACAAAGGAAAATCTGGCACTACCTTTTCTTTTACACAAGAAAGAACAGGTAAAACACTAAGAGCCAAATACATTTTCTTACCTCCCAGCTTTGACAAGCTCCCTTACGCTCAAATACGACAACACGTCTATTAAAATGTTTTCGGGAAAGTAGTCCAAATTACAGGCTTTAAATTCATCCATTTTGTAAACAAAACTCTCAAACCTTCGACACGGACTAATATCCCGACGCACCCGGGTTGCACACAAATCAGCAATCCCCAGGAAACAGATGCCCATTGACCGCGGGACTTAGCGACAGTATGCATGTATATTCAAAAGTCTTCTTTCGTTAAGTATAGCTAAATAAAGTATGTTTCGGCATATGTAGTCCTACTTTCGGATTGCTAATTTGTTAAACCAGCAGTGCGGTACAGCTTATTTTACAACATCTTGAAAAGCGACATTGCCACCTAACGTCTGTTAAGTGAACAGTCCACTGCGCCTGCGCGGTTTACCGGACAAGATGGCGACCAGCAATGGTGGAGGAATGGAAGTGGATGGGGCAGGCGAGTATTTATCACTTATCCCATCCTCTGTGGCCGATGCCAACATTGATATGTATACAGATGGCACCATACGTAGTGTATTTGTATCGTTAGTTGTTGTAAGTGAAGACTTTATGCTGTTATAGACAGTAAGTTTCGAGCTTGCTGACATAAGCGGGTTAACGTTCATAGCTTTGCTATGAAGCTGACAGTAATTCATCACATTGGTTTCTTCACTCCTCTGCTCTCTTACTGGAGTTTGCATCAGTTATTTAAATGAAATTGTGTCAACACAAGTAGGTCAGTAGGAAACATCCTTTTATCTCGCTATGTAAACAACCAAATACCAAACTACCAAGGCGCACAGCTAGCGCAGGTTACAGCGAACATCAATATCCTTTTTCGGAATTTAGAAGAAAACAATCCGTCCCCCTACCAAAATTGCATAAACTCTGCTATTTTTTCCTCCACAGCCTCTTTTTGAAAGTTTAATAAAATTCGACTCTGTAGTTTTTGAAAACTAAAGTGCAAAAAAAAAAAAAGCCTCCCTCTGGAAGGAATTGTGGCTTCCAATAAGAGGAACAAAAAAATATCAATTCATCTGTAAACCAACATTAAGATTTTATAAGTAAAATTTGTATGCAGTTATTTTGGTAATTATGCAGGGTTTTGAATAACTGTCGAATATGTGATAGGGAATTCATCGTGGTGCATTGTAGTCACTGTACTATTAAAGCCCATCTTTTTTTGTCCATGTCTCTGTCCTGTAGCCAGCCCCAGTGTCATGGCCTCGGGGGTCACTGGGAGCGTGTCTGTGGCCTTACACCCTCTGGTTATCCTTAACATATCTGACCACTGGATACGCATCCGTTCACAGGAGGGGCGACCAATGCAGGGTTTGTTTGACTATACATTAATTATTCTGTATTTTAAGATAAAATGCTGCTTTCAGTGGCAACTGGTAACTGGAATTTCAAATGTTTAACCCAGATTCTTCATACAAGCATCTCACAGTCAAAACCTTTTCTTTTTTTCTCTCAAACCAATAAAAGCTCAGACAATGTATTATTTCTGCCTTGTGTAGGTTTTCAAGTCAGTTGGCAAGCATTTATTAATATGAAAAGAAAGAATAAGGCACATTGAAAGCAGCATAACTATAGACAGAAAGATTATATTAATCATGTCTTCTCTCTACTCAGTGATTGGAGCTCTGATTGGGAAACAAGAGGGTAGAAACATTGAAGTTATGAACTCCTTCGAACTGATGTCTCACACCATAGATGAAAAAGTGCACATTGACAAGGAGTACTACTACACCAAGGAGGAACAATGTAAGCAGTGTTTGTTCAAGTATTCCCATCCTTCATAATAATTTTCTCAAATGGCTCATCGTTATGAAATGTTCAGCTGGTAATCTGACAATAATGACTTCCTACATTTTAAGCTGCTTTCATGATGCAGGTTTTTGATTGATATACCATCAGGGAGACCATTGTTGCGTGTTGTCTAATTCTTAACCAAAAGATGACAACAGTACATCTGGGTATTGATAATTAAAGTTCTTTTTATTCATATTGTACAGTTTTTCTGTTAAACTTCCTGTTGTGTTTCAGTTAAACAGGTTTTCAAAGAAATGGAGTTCTTGGGTTGGTACACCACAGGTGGTCCACCTGACCAGTCAGACATCCACATTCATAAACAGGTGTGTAAACACCCATCCAGTGTATATCTTTAAACAATTCAAATCTTATTTTAAAAGGTTTTGAATAATGGCTACAATTGTATTTCAGGGGAATAACTGGAGATTTAATTGTTTAGCCGTCAGATTTCTTACATTTACTGTTATTTCTCTCTCCCTGTCAGGTGTGTGAGATCATTGAGAGCCCTCTCTTCCTCAAACTCAACCCAATGACCAAACACACAGATGTGGGTTTATCAGCAATTTTATATCAAGAATGAAGCAGTAGCATAGTTACATGTTTAATTACAGCTGCCCTAATCCGTGTCTTTCCTCTCCCTCAGCTTCCTGTTAGCGTTTATGAATCTGTGATTGACATCATCAGTGGCGAGGTAGTATTTACAACAGATTTTACTAACATTTTCCATACTTCTGCAGTAACCTAGTTTCCCATTATATTCATTTTTTGTTTTTTATCTTTGTTGTTATTATTCAGGCTACCATGTTGTTTGCTGAGCTGACATACACATTGGCCACAGAGGAAGCAGAAAGAATTGGAGTTGACCACGTTGCTCGAATGACAGCCACCGGCACTGGAGAAAACTCAACTGGTAAGTGGGGCAGTCATTAATCCTGTTAGCTTTGCAGAATGAGACTCGGTGTGTTCACTTGTTTCCAGCTCATGATGGATGTACTGGAAGTAACAATTTTAGCTCTACCTATTTAAATTCAAAGTCATCTTTATTAAGAACTCGTGGTCCATTTAAAAACAAAAAAAAAAAACGCACAATAAATGAATTGAATAGGCATTTTAAAAAGACAATCATACCAATGTCTCCACAGGTCAGACTGATAACGTATCGCACTCCATGCTACATTTGTGAGAGATACTATTACCCCATTTTCTGACCTATTGAGTCTGCACATGAAATTATACATAAGAGTTCGAAGCACGGCCAGTAGCGTGTTCACTCCGGCATTGACGAACATTTCGGTGGCACTTGATCATCTTGACCTCCTCGAGCGCGCTCGCAGCGCATCACTATAAGCCGCCTGCAGCCTCTACAGATTGACTTTCTTATATTAAGTCCAGAGGTGAGCTGTGTACAGAGTAGTACAGTAGGCCTTGAATAAAGTCAGTTTTACGTTTCCTGTGCAATAGCCGAACTTCCGAGCCAGAGTATTAGCCTGGGCATACAACGCTCTACATCGTCTATAAATGTCAGCCTAATCTGCTGTCATGTCCTCAGTGATGATGTGCCCAAGGTACTTGATTTCACTTACAACATGCAGTACATCATCAGAAAGAAAAAAAATGAAGAAACCTTATATCCTTATCCTCCTTAGTTCTGCAAATCATGACCATACTTTTAGCTGTATTGTATTTCATATCACGCTCCAGAGCATAAGCTGAACAGATATTAAGCAGCTGCTGTAGGCCAGCCGTGCTTGGACTAAACACAACTAAATCATCTGCATTTAACAGATGGTTCAGTACAATGCTTCCAATGACGCAACCAGTGTTACAAGCTCTGATTTTAGGCTACAGGTCATCCAGATACAGATTAAATAACTCCGGGGACAAAACACCGCCCTGTCGGACCCCATTGCTGATTTTAAAG
This sequence comes from Leptatherina wallacei, assembly GCA_028567055.1. Lineage (NCBI taxonomy): Eukaryota > Metazoa > Chordata > Actinopteri > Atheriniformes > Atherinidae > Leptatherina > Leptatherina wallacei. The sequence continues at coordinate 13,697,574 of JAOXYM010000007.1, read as the reverse complement.
GAGGCAGACACACTGTTCCCCCATTTGATCTGTACAGTTTGCATACCAGTATGTTAAAAAAAACAATATAGCTGAGTACACCCATGTGAGTCAATTTAATGAATCATTTTCTATGATTCACCCTGTCAAATGCTTTGGAGCCATCCAAGAAGCACATAAGAACTAGAGAGTTTTGTTTTCTGTATTTAGCAATAGTCTCTTTAAGAGCATATGTACACATGTCATGGCCTTAAAAACCAAACTGGTTATCAGTAGATCTAATAACTTTTGTATTCCTGTCCAGCAGAATAGTTTCAATGACTTTGGACACAATACTGGCCAGGGCTATTGGTCTGTAATTGTCCGAACAGCCAATCTTCCCAGTTTTGTTCTTAACGACAGGAACAATTTAAGATTATGCTGAAGTATCTTTCAGTTAAAATAATAACAAAGAAAGAAAGGCTTTGAAGAACAACAGTGCATTCAGCCAGGCTCTGGTCTGTGATCTGGTTTTCAGGGCTTACTTCCTGCTGTTATAATAGCAGCTTGTTGCTGCAGGCTATTTAGGATACATTTTAAGTTCTAACTTTTTTTGTGGGAGGGCAGTGAGGGAGATGCCAGGTCTTACCTTTGCTTATTTTGGGTCTGATAGTTATTTTGTGCCATAGTTGGGTGAATGTACATAAAACCACCTAAACCTAACCTTGGTGAAAGAAAGAAATATCATAATACTGTCACTTAACAAGTGTCAACTTCCATGTTTTTGTGGAGCAGCATCACAGAATAATTTCACGCAATGTATATACACGCAATACTGTTTCCCAAAAAGTTGGGACACTTCACAGGGCCATGAGCTTTTAATCCAGAATGTGTTTTGACAATATCTTGCTAAAATAAGCAGTGATCTTTTCTTTTTCCTAAACAAGTCATCTGAACGGCGGCTTATGTTTCTCCAAAATCTGTACGCATCAAGAACACTTCAGCCTGTGGTTTGGAGAAGCTCGTCCTCTGATTGGTGGTGAACCGCTCTAACCCCTGAGCTCCAGCTGCATTCTAGTTTTATTTACAGTTACCACAGCGTCCCAACTTTTTTGGGAGATGAGATTGCACTTTGTTCCTACTAAAAATAATACATTTACTCACTCATAAAACAAATAGAAAAGCTGTGAAATGCTTAACAAAAAAAATTCTTTCATTACATGAAGTTGATGAAGTTGCTCACATCCAATCAGAAAGCAGGTTGAATGTGATGTCATCAGCACAGCCAGCGCTTTTCATATTACCTGCCATTCAAAGTATATCACATGTTTACAGGGTATAACAGATATATTTTGTCTCTTTCTTCCCTGTTAGTGGCCGAACACCTTGTAGCTCAGCATAGTGCGATAAAGATGCTCCACAGCCGAGTGAAGATCATTCTAGAGTACGTCAAAGCAGTGGAAGCAGGTGAGAGAACTCATTTATGAGGCACTGAAGGCAAAGAATGTGAAAATAAATCAGGAAAACAGCTGTGTTTAAATGTTTCCTCCCCTCCCTTGCTTTTACACGCTCAAACACGCCTCTGTAATTACAAGTTTCTCTGTGATAGTTTGACAACATTATCTCATTTTCTGCATTATCGATTTTTTTCTTTCTTCTATGTTTGTGTAACAGGAGAGGTGCCATTTAACCATGAGATCCTTCGAGAAGCAAACGCCCTGTGCCACAGACTGCCAGTCCTCAGCACCATAAAATTCAAGACAGATTTCTATGATGTGAGTGAACTTTGCTGTATCTTTCCCATGTTTACATGAAAATGTCAGTGGAACGTTTACGTTTGCTTTACTGCAATTCCCCCTAAACATTGCAAAGGCAGTAACAATCTAACGTTTCTCTGTGAAGCACTAAGCTTGTTCATTGTATTTGGCTATAAGTGAGTGAGGAGCACAATTATAACTTAAAAGATCTATTTATGATACTACCCCAGCAAAGGGAGGGCACAGTGGCCTAAGAGATGCAATGTGTTTAATATGATGGGATGGTCACTGGTATAAAGGTCCAACACAAGAGTTTCAGGAGACAAAATTTAAGAATGTTATCATGCTTGTATACTTCAGCACATATCTGAGCTTCCGTTTTAATGAATCAGAATTTTTTATGGTGTTTAGATCTTTTTTCCCCTTCTCTTTTAGCTGTGCAGCTTTTATGTAGGTGTAGAAGGGCTGCTTGTTTACCAGTTTGTCACATCTTAACAAAGAATTGGTATCTGCATGGTACACTGCCATTTTTGACAAATGTGCAAAATGACTGACAGACATGAGAAAGGAACCTTTTTAGAGACAGAAGCTATAAGCATGTTTTTTTTTCAGGGAGATGGTGTGAAGAGATACAGCAGCAGTCTACAGTAATCGTTTTTAGTGCTGGGGCGATATGGTTTCCTCCCGATTCGATTCTTTTACAATTTTTTGGGGGGTCGTACTGATTCGATTTAAACTGCTATTCTTGAGATTCTTTGATATTGATGATTTTTGTGATTTTCAGTTTGCTAAAAATGTGAAGACCAGACCATGTGAAAGAGTGTATTAATGATTATGTCTACAGACTAAATCAGGAGCCATATTTCCCCCAAAAAATGCACATCACATGTGAGTCAGTTTTTAAGATTTATTCAGCAGCGATATAATGGAACCAGCTGAGAATGAAGACGATACATATTGATTTTAAAAAAATGATTTATTTATTTTTTACAAAAAAATCTATTTAAAAAAATCGTAAAAACAAAAAATCGCGATATTTATGTGAGTCTTTTTTCTCCCACCCCTAATAATTTTTTTGAATGATTTTGCATATTGATATTCTCCTGTTGACATTTAAAATAAAGATTGTAAGCCTGCGAGTGCGACTGATCTAAATTTAAAACAACCAAATGTTCCCTAAATGTATGTATTTGTTTTAAACAAGTTTCTGTGTTGTACTGATGCAGGTTGAGAATTAACAGCAGCAGGGGAGTGTACGAGACAAAGTCATTGACAGCATTGTGCATGCTCTTTGCTTGGAATGAAAGGAAATGTCAGAGTGCAGCACTGAAGTCAGTTTTACTCATGAGCAGCGGGTCTGTTCTGTAGAGCAGATAGTTGGATCTGGTCTTTTTCTGCTGTTCACGCGAGCATTTCACAGCAGGAGGCTTTCTGCAGGAGAAGCGCTCTCACAACTGGAAATGTGAAGGGGGGGGGCTGTCTAAAGCACAGAGGAGGCAAAACAATGCAGAAAGTACACTGTAAATGGCTTTGTTTGCTTTACATGTCAAAAATAGCAGGTCAGGTTCCTTGACGACGGATATCAGTACCACATGAAGCTACTGTACACACAATAGTGAGGAGTAAGTGGAAAGCAGCAGAAATGAAAACAAAGCAGTGACTCCCACCAGCACATACACTCTCTGTTTCCTCATAACTGATAAAACGGCATGTTCAGAGATAAACACGCTTTCTTTGCACCATTCGTCTGGTATCTGAGTTATTCATAAACATTCCTTAAACATCTTTTGGGGACAATGGATGGAAAGTAGCCGTAGGCTATAATCCGGCATGTTTACATTCATATTTTATGAAATGTTAATTAACTTCTGTTGTCTAGTCCAAATAAAATAAATTGAAAGTTTGGATTGGATGCTTTGATGCTGTGATTATGTGACTGCTTCCAGTGATTCTCAGTGTTGTCCAGTCTCACTGCAGCTATGCCTTTTTGTTTTCCTGCAGCAATGTAATGACGTCGGCCTCATGGCCTACTTAGGCACCATCACCAAGACTTGCAACAGTATGAACCAGTTCATCAACAAGTTCAACGTCCTGTATGACAGACAGGGGATCGGCCGGAGGATGAGAGGACTCTTCTTTTGAGCTGGCAGAAAGTCAACACACTGCAGTTTTTTTGTTTTGTATTTCCTGTTTTTTTTCTGGTTTTTTGGTTTGTTTGTATTTTGATCAGCTAAACAAAACTCTTAAGGCAACAACAGCTTTTCAAACCAGTTTACCATTTTGAACCATAGAAAGAGCACTTAATGACACAAATCAGAAAGAGTTGCATACACAACCTCTCCACTCTCTTAGTATGCACAGCAGTGAATCCACTGTTATCTTCTTTTACCCAGTTTGTTTTATTGTTTCATGTTTCTGTATGTAATAAATGATCTGCTGTTTTTCAATGGGACTTTAAGTCTTTTTCTTTCTATACTTAGATTATCATGATGATGAACACATTATTGTAATTACACAGAGCCCAGAGAAATGTAAGCACTGCACTTTTTTTAAACAAGCTCATGAAAGTTTTCCGTGTGGAGCTGCAGGTTTATTGTCAGGAGCTGAGGGTGTTTGCAGTTAACTGGTCTTTTTGAAGTCATGTTCCTGCTGTTTGACAGCTTTTTGGACAGATGGGCATATGTTGTTGGTCAAAGGGAGGGGGCAGAGTAGAGTAACTTATAACTATAGAGTCTGAAGTATATAACAGAAGTCAGCATTTATTGTGGTATTAAATACACAGCGGAACCAGACATAATGATCCCCCAACCTGTGAACCAGTACTTTACAGGTCTGTTTTTACCTTCCATATGGCACTGGGAGGAACAAACCTTTTATGTCTCATGCACCTTTTTACAAAAAAGATTACAAAATTCAACCCATTAACTGAAGAAAAACAGTTTTTTTTTATTTTATTCCATCATTCAGAAACTGTTTGCATTAAATGACTGTGCTGACTGAAAGACATTTTTTATTTACCAACAGTGTTAAAAACACAGAACGATGTAATATTAAACACAACTTGTCTTCTACACATTGTTTTCTATCAGTGACCTTGTGCAACCTGGATGGTTGTTTTCAGTCAAAGTCTGACGCCTTTAACGCCTCCTGGGTGTTTCACTGGCTCTCCTCTGCAGGCTCGTCAGCAGGGTCGGCCTGGTCAGCCGGATGTGGGTACTGGAAGCGGACTGGGTCATACAGCTCATCTCTGGGGTTGTAAGGGTAAGGGTAGTAGTAAGGGTGAGGATAGACACTTATTTTCTTCTCTTTGGGAGCAGGGGGTGCTGGCTCCTCTACAGGTTCCTCCTTTTCTTCCTCTTCCTCAGGGGGAGGAGGTGGGGGGACCACAATCTTTCCCTTCACAGGCCTGGGTGGGTGGTCGATCAGGCAGTCTGGGTCCCAGTAGGGGTCACAGTCGTACTCCATGCCCTTAAAGATGCGGATGGGGGCTGGAGGGGACTTCTTGACAAGGACCGGAGGAGGTGGGGCGGACTTCTTTGGTGGAGGAGGAGGAGGATGTTTAACTACAAATGCGGGTGGAGGGGCCTTCTGAGGTGTGCAGTGAGGGTGGTAACGAGGGTCGCAGAGCACAGGCACAGCGCCGGTGGGAAGGTAGACAATGTGAGGCTTGCAGAGAGGGTCCTTGCTGTTACACAGGAACAGCACGTCAGCCTGGGAAATGGCAGGGGCAGGAGGAAGAGGAGGAGGGGTTGCTGGGAGATCTGTGGCTTTTGGGACCCCTTTCATCGGAGGTGGAGGAGCGTGTTTGCACCGTTTGTCTGTAGCTGGGTCGCACGTGATCATCGGCACTCCCAATTTGCTCTGGAAATAGGAGGCGTTTGGGCCATATGTGTGCTCAAGGTACCTCATCTGCTGGTAGAGCATCCTCAGCTTGTCGATCTCATAGAGCTGAGAGGTGGGGGTAAAAAAGAAGCTTGAGACATTGAAATCAAAAGGCAACATTTTCAGATTACAAGTTTCCTCTCAATCATACAAGAAACCTTTAAACACTAACTTGTAAACTTATGAATTCTTTCAGGATTGTGCATGTTGCAGTTCAGTCTGCAGTAAAAGGCCAGACATTCATGTGATCTGGACCCTGCAATCAACCAAACTAAAACCCAGGGAAGTTCAAACCTTATGAAGCAGCTTAGCTTCCAAATGAGTATCGAACCAGAGAGGACACCATGACATCAGTCATGATTTCTTACAGCTGCTCATTAAATTATAAATTAGAATCATGAAAATTCCTCTGAAATCTAAATGCATTAATGTTGCAAAGGTTTGCTGCCTCAGTTCTAAACTGAAGACAAAAGCTCCACATCTTACCCCTTCAGTGTGTCCGATGCTGCTGTAGTATCTGTAGTAAGCCTGGAAGTCTGGGTTTCCTCTGTACCACCTGGGGTCCGCATTGCGCTTCGGTCTGGAGTGAGTCAGAAAGTCATTTGCTTTTTCTGAGTGGATACTAATGCCACTTACAGGAACCATCTCTGTTGGAAGAGAAGAAGTGTGGCCTTTTAAAAAATTACCAAAGAACAGTAGAGTAATACATTTTGTGCTAAAATTAGATTGAAGATCTGCACTTACCTTCCTGCTTGATAGCATTCAACAGTGATTTGGCCTCCAAGAGGCCTGGAAGAGAAAATAATACATTTAATGGAGACTGGTTTTATCTGTTTTAAAACATTTGTAGAGATTAAGAAACAAGAACTGACCCGGGGGAAACATGAGACAGCAAAGTGGCCCCAACAAACATAATGAAGAAATCATCTTGAACCCCTGCAATCCAGAAAAAAAAGGTTTCATAACAAAGACAGCTTAGTGTCAAATGGAGGAAAAGTGATCTTTGTGGATAAATGAGGACAAAAACAGTATCAATTCTTTGTTGATTTTACAATGTGTATTTAAAAAAAGAAAAACCACATAGACAAAAAGCACACTTTTTTGTTAAAATAGAGGCCATTTACAAAACCTACTCACAGATTTGTAAACATCATATAATAGCTATACTGCAAAATGTGGGTTGAAGTACTCAATTCTGATTAAAAATGCGGCTCCAAATTTCACCGTATTCACAATGTTTAAGATAATTTCTGGTTGCATGATGCAATATAGTGAACAAAAGACAACCTTACTTGAACTTACCTTTCTCAGGAGGCTGTCTTCACTGGACTAACAAGGCTGAGTGAGTTAAATACAGATCCCTGTATCAGCCACTCTGTTACTTCACCTCCCGTCCAATAGGATTCCATCAACTTCAAGACTAAATTCTTGTCTCCACCTCCTTTTTAATATTGTTTTAAGTGGGGCCCTTGGCACCAATTAAGTATAAAAAGACCCCCGGACCAAAGCCGTAAAGAGAAAAGACTTCAAATGGAAATTCCCCATTAAGTCTGGAAGCAAAGCATCACCTGCTGGGACAAATGCTGCCTACTAACACCATAATCCTGCCAAGAAAGCAGTTTGAGGAAAAAAGAAAAAAAAGAAAGAAAATCATAGACGACGACCTACACGGCCTTAAACATACGTTTATAAAGAGGTTTTAAAGATTTCTAAAGCATGTCCACATCTTAAAAGTGGTTATTTTTGTTCTGAGAACACCTGCTTTTCTACCATGTCTGTGACTGAGAAGATAACTTATCAAAACAGCTGCCGTGTCATGTTTACTATTAAATCTGACATGCTTAAAATTAGACCGCATTCCTTCAGGAAGCTTTCATGTTTAATGTACATGGCATCTACTTCCTGAGTGTTTGTTAGCTGAACACAGTCATCCCAGCACAAGCAGCGTTCACGTCCAGCATGTGAGTAACTGTCGCCCAGGCCAGGTTGAAATGTGGTGATAAATGATCCGACTGCATGTTTGTTACAAAGCACGACTGCTGGAAATGCTGATCACAAATTGTATAACTGTCGTTTCAGTCTTTCAAGTATTTTGGCAACTTCTGTTGGGACCATCGTTTTATATTTGTATGCAACCATGTCCAATAAGAAAAGTGAATTCAGCTAATTAAAGACAATTTTGAAACACTAAATCAGACGATTAAATGTTTAATTTTGGATTTGTTGTACACAAACTACAGGTTTAGTCGTAGTTTATTCGGTCATCGAACAAAATACAATCAAACGCGTAAACAAATCCGATCATTTAAAGTGATTGAGCAGGCCCACAGCCCATAATACAAGTAAGCAATAATTTATTTACTAAACTTTGTCATCCACTATTGACAGTTGAGCTGAGTATTTTGTATAGGATTGCTGTAGACTCCCTTTTGTGTTATGAATTAGTTTTTTCTGTTAATTTATCATGAAATAAGATTTTTTTTCAACTCAATTTCACCATTATCCACTTTTAAATCTATACCGCAAGTTTCTTTTTGACTTCTAAAAACCATAAAAGCAGTTTTGTTCCCACGGAGACATTCACATCGAGGTTTTCAACAGCATACAAAGGTTACCTCCAGGTTTTACTACAACATTGTTTTTAATCAAATGATAGATGTCACAAACATGAATGTGAAGAAATAGCTTTGTGTAACTGATCCCTGTGCTATGTCATTTGGAGTCTCATTTTGGAAATAACTTTTTAACCAAAACGAACCCAGGATGTCTAATAGCCTTTTTTCAAAACCTGATTATGTCCTAGAACCACCCAGGCTTGCTTTGGTGTCTCATTAAACTTTAGGAACACTTTTATTTCTTGAATTTTGTTTGGCTAAAGTAACAATTGCTGCATTTTCCTTAATTCAATTCTCAATAGTATCGATCCATGCATATGCATGCAGTATCCAGTACAAACTTTTTGTTTTATTATCCATACGTGGGAGAGTTGCAACCTAAAAGTGACCGATTTTCAAGGCAAATGTTCTTTATGCTCAGTTTTCAGCTCCTTTCTATAAACGTACGAACATGTTTCTGCTCAGCATCCACCTTCATGCCAGAGTTGTGACAAACAGCCGATTTCTGGGTCTGAGACAGTCAAACAAACAGAAGTTATGATTTGCATTTTTCCCCCATTTTTATAGACCTAACTACGACATAATTGCAAGTTCCAATCCTGTGTTAGTTTTGTGAGCAGGCATTAACTGAACAGAGCAACAAGGCTGTTTCATTACTACACCAGGTGTTGAGACATGATTGTAGCACTTCTTCCTTTCATGTAAACACAGGAGTCAACGTGAATATCGGGCATAACACTGAACCATTTATTATAACTCTGTAATACAAGGCGCAACATTAACGTCTCTTGCATGATATGCACTACAAAATATAAAATATACAGAAATAATCAATGTCACGTGGGTGCTTTCAGCACTGAAGATACTTCACATGACCATGTTCTGACATACATATTTACATACAAATGAATGGTTCACAGAAATCTAGAGAAAAACCTTTAAATCTTCAACTGCATAAATTCTTGCACAATAGTAGCACTTAAAAGGAAGTTAAGTTCTGCTTGACTGGTATTACAACATGCTGGATGAAGAAGCATAAAGAGCCCTAATACAAGTCTGTAGAAAGCCCACGGCTGGCTGAAAAGGAGTGCCTGAAGAAGTGTCCCGGACTGCTCAGACGAAGGTAATGCGGCTGCGGGCCTGGTTGATCTGCCACACATTCAGCTCCTCGTACTCCTCCAGGGCCTCCTGGAACTGGGCAGGGGTGAAGCCACGAGAGACGCACCGCTGCTCAGCTTCAGCCATGCGCACCACCCCTCCGGCTCCGCCACGACCTGCCGCGCCCTCTGTGGCGAGCTCACGGACCAGAGAGAAGATGACATCGGCTGGACGTTGGGTCCTGCAAAGGAGGATGTCGGGTTTAGGTGAACAATTTGATGGTTTGGTTGCCACAAATTAAAGTGCAAGTTGTAGAAACAAGTTGTAGAAAGCACAAACTGAAACAACTTCTATGAAAATATACTTTACTAACTTCACAATATAAAAGGCACGTGTTTTCTAAATTTGAGAGCAAAAACATTTACTTTGTCTACTTTAAAATGCAAAATGTAAAAAAAAAAAAAAAAAAAAAAAAACTTCAGAAAGTAACAAGTTCAGAACATGGCAACGCGGGAAAAAGAGAGTGAACACATCACTGGTCTTATTGCCGGTTTCAGTGAACATGAGGCCGTGTGAACAAGAGTTCCATAAAAACCCAGAGAGCTTTTACAGCTTCCTTCAGGACAAGCAGCTACTATAACTGAAATACAAGAAACTCATAAAAGGGAAATATGCCACAGATGACATCCGGTCTCTTCAGATCTACAAAGTAGAAGCTGACTGAATGCATTCACCAAGTTTTTAACACCAACCTTGCAGTGCTTGACTTGTCAGCATGTAGTGAATCCTTTGACATCTCCATCAGTCTCATGGCCTCGTTGACGTCTTCCTTCTCCACTGTGTCCATCATGCGAAGTCGAGCCTGAAGAAGGACATAGAAAATTACTGGTAGTGTTTAGATTAAGTCCAAGTAAGCACATATTAATTTTCTTCTGGATCCATCTTGTTGTAGGTTGCGCTGTGCCGGCACTGTCAGACCGAGACAAGTGCAATGCCCTCTGTTGATGGTCGGCAATTGCCCAAGTCTCCGCCTCTCAACACCAGCTAGTCTCTCCACACACACACACACACACATATCACACACTAGGCTGCATTATAACCTCAGTGCTCTGGGAGTTTTTATCTGGAAGATACTGATGATGGTGCTGGCCATGGTCAGTTTTGCATGGGTTTGCACAGCTGCTCCTAACGCACACAGGCTGACTGCCCACCCTGCAAAGCTGGCCAGGATCAGAAAACCAAGCAGCTCCCTCATATAATGTTTCATATTAAACTTAAACAGAAATAAGCTAATGTGTACATGTGGTGGCATTTTATTTAAAACAAATTTTCTCACACATGTGATTGTTGTGCCCCCTTGTGGACATCTGTGCGCAGTACATTGCCTACCTGTTTACCTGAAGTGCTGGTTTTGCAGTAGGTGGATGAGTGCTACCTGCACAAACAGCACTTTTGACAACCAGAGGCAGAGACAATGCAAGACCATATAGGATAACCAATAATTTATAAAAGTTATGAGTAAACCCTGTGGCTACTTCTAAATCACTGGGACTATTCAGTGTTACATTCTGGCAGTCTGAAGACTTTGTCCAGCGTGGGAAAGAAGTGCTCACACTGCAGTAGGCCAGGTTATCATTGCTACCTGCACTGTAAGCACTTTATCACACAATGGGCTGTTGAAAAGGGACAAAAAACTAAAAAACACTGTACAAACTTCTCAGAAATAGCAACAAAACTTTCACTGTATTTTCTGGACGTGGAAGTTATGAGGAAAGCTGAATAAATATATCTAGCAGAGGAGTTTTAATAGCAGTGTAGTTCTCACCAGGGCAGTGGAGAGACGAAGGATGGAGAGGAGGGTACGGGCCGAGGTAAAGGTAGTGTCTTTGCTGACTCGAGCCTCTTTTCTCATCTCCACATAAGCAGCAGTGATGTAATCTGCCAACATCTCTGGCACAACAGGCTGGCGCTTCTTACACAGAGCTATGTAACGCCTGGAAGGAATTATATTCGTGTTAAAGAGTAATGTAATCTTAGCCAAGAAGGACAATGATCTTTCTCTTATTAAACGTATGGATATAGCAGGTAATTTACAGGAAGCATTTCGAAACATAAAATTAAAAAAAAAAATTACCTCATCAGTTTCATGTCAATGGGTGTGAAGTGGGTGGGTGGCTGGCGAGAGTGCTGGTGGACGTAGGTGATGTGCTGTGCAAGACGCAGGTCGGCATCAGCATCTGGCTTGTCCTGGATGAGCCAGAGCAGGTCAAAACGAGAGAGCAGAGCAGCTGGCAGCTGAATGTTCTGCTCAATGCTCTTCCGGGGATTGTAGCGGCCGTACGCAGGGTTGGCTGCGGCTAGAATAGAACAGCGGGCATTGAGGGAGGTCATGATGCCAGCCTGGAGAGGAGAGAGGTCAAAAAGCCTTAGAGAGGAGATAACACAGGCTGGTTTCATATGCTCATTCTGATCAGGGGTTTGGCAAGTGTCAACAATACCTTGGCGATGGAAATAGTCTGCTGCTCCATCACTTCATGGATGGCTGTTCTGTCAGCATCAGCCATCTTATCAAACTCGTCAATGCAGCAGACCCCCAAGTCAGCCAGGACCAAGGCTCCTCCTTCCAAAGTCATTTCCCAGGTAAGAGGGTCACGCATCACAGCTGCAGTCAGACCAACGCCGGACGACCCCCGACCTGTTGTGTACTGGCCTTAAGACCAAAAAGGAGACAACATTTTTTCTTATTAATTTTCATTTCAAGATATGAACAGCGTGATATTTTAAAACTAATTCTGGGTACATTTAACAAACCACAGGGTTCGATTTAGATCCCAACTCTGGCCATTGTATAAAGAAAGTTTCATCAGTAAGTTTTTTCTAAATTATTGGCTAAACAGACAAGAATAACCAAAGTTAATGTTTGAACGTGTAAGCCCTAATGGAATGAAGATGACTTACTAGACAAAATAGTAAACTAGATACAGGACTCACTTCGGGGAGCCAGACGGTCAATATATGACAGCAGCTGGGACTTGGCGACTCCTGGGTCTCCCATCAGGCAGATATTTATGTTGCCTTGAAGGAGAAGAATTAGAGCTGTAGTTAGAACAACACTCAAAGGGGAAAATGCTATTTGGAGAAAAAAAAAAAAAAATGGGGACTGGAAATTAGCAAAAAAAGGAAAATACAGTCAAAACATGCAACATTGTGACTTAACAAAACCTTTTCTGCTGAGGTAAAATGTATTTATTTATTTATTTTTTTTTACCCCATTTAGTCACAATATGAAGGGATTTTGGCATTTTATGTCTGAACTTTAGTTTAGTAGGACATGTATTAGTGCTCACCTCTGATTTTCATGCCTTTGGGAGCTTGTTCCACTCCTCCAACCAGTAACAGGAGCAGAGCCTTCTTGACATCTTCATGTCCATAAATCTCTGGTGCTATGGAGCCAGCTAGTTTCTCATAAAATCCTTCCTCTGTAACAGAATACAGCTGATTTAGTTGCTGGAAGATGTACACGAGGAACAGAAGCAGTCTGAAAAATATTTCCATCTAACTGGAATGCTCTGCAGATCCTGACCCGTGATGCTGCGGAGCTCCTCGTCAGTCAGCTCTTCGGAACCAAGCTCGTCATCTTCGGTCTTGTTCATGAGTGTGATGGAGTGAGCTTCCAAATAGGTTTCTGAGAGGAGTCCCTGAAATAACATTGACATATTTTTAAGACTTACAGCAAAATAAGTTCCCCCCATAAAATTGAATTTCTTCACAGCAAAACCAACTTCACAAAGCACCGGCCAAAACAACTTACCTGAACAGCCTGGCTGAAGCCTGTACGCAGCAGAGGGAGGAAGGTTCCTGTGATGGCAACGTGGTCTCCTGGCTGAGCAAGCCGTGTGTTTTCACCACGTGCATACACGGTCATACTCCTTGGAATATTGCCAACAGGGACTTGGTCACTCTGCAGAATACCAAGCAAAGCCCATGAGAAAATCGAAAATAGTTAAATAACTTGACACGCCTTGTGAAAAGAACAAGAGAAAGGAGTTTCTCACATGTTCCTGAATACGCAGCTCTTGGAACTTGACAAATTTGGAGCCTCTGGTCTGCAGGTAGAGTCGACCTCCAGATTTGTTGGTGACACACTCTTGGCTGGGACACATGATGAGAGGCATGAAGGAGGGAGACTGGATCTGAAGGATAGAGAATACACATAAATGATAAGTAAAATGACCTCACCACAGGCTTAATGTTTTAATGATTAAGACTTACTGGCTGGTAGGTTTCAGCACCACACTGGTCGCAGGTATAGGTAGCCACAGCCATCATTGGTTTAACCTCAGTTGCACGGGTCACTATGCCCCGAACTGCGACCAAATGGCCGATGCTGTCAGCACGAATGTCACGTACCACTTTGGGCTTAGAGGTGCTGGGTGTTTTAAAGTAGAGCTCACTGTGAATACAAGATAAAATTCATGAGAAGTCTTCAAAGCGTAAGGAAAAAGTAATCTCTATCCAGTTCTACGTACAATCTTCGCATGAGCTCAGGAGGATACTGGTTACGGGGGTCTCTGGTATCTGCAGGGTCACGACCCCTTTGTTCCATCATCAGCCTGTGCTCAATGTAAACATCCAGAGAATCTTTGGCCACAACCTAAATACAAGAACATTGCATCAACTTATAGGAAATGGAGACATTTAAACTGACTTAAGATAACCTGCATTAAATTTAAAACAATAAAAAAACCTTCATACATCTCTTTCTTTGTACTCTGGCAGCAGTTCATGGACAGCATCTGCAAACAGGCCTGTGTAGCGTTTGGCATTTTCACAGATGCTTTCAACCAGCTCAGGATCTTCTTCAGCCACATCATCCAGCTCAACAAAGAGGGACACCTGCTCCCTGTGGGACAAGGCCACCTGCATATGCAAACAAGTCCCCCACCCCAAAAACAGTTACAAATTTCTCTGAGTAGTTATCATCCATTACCACATCTATTTGACAGTGCATCCATTAATAAATGTGTATTTAAACGCAATGAGTTCCCATTTTATGAAAAAAAAACAACAACTAACAAACAAACAAAAAACATAGGGGTATTTTCTGTTTTCTATTTAGTAGTTGCATCAAAAACTAATATTTAGCTTTCAGTTGCAAAACAAAAATCTATAAGACAGTTTTTGTGAGATATGAAAATGAACCAAAAACAAACACACACTTCTGGAATTAATTCCCCACTCAAAAGACAACAAAGTAACCACTTCGATTTCAAATATTTGCCGTTAAATGTTTACTAAAAGTTAGTTATCATAGGACTAGCAAATTATAT
>JAOXYM010000007.1:13633547-13682834 GCA_028567055.1 Leptatherina wallacei | reverse complement strand
ATATATATATATATATATATATATATATATATATATATATATATATATATATATATATATATATATAAATAAATAAATAAAGCCAGCCCACTATCACTGACCAATCCAGGGCCAGTCCCTTTCAGTTTAGCATGATGTCAAAACAATTCAGTGACCAAACCAGTTTCCAAAGAAAAACAATCTTATGCTTTTATATTATGCATTTACTATACTTACAAGTTGTGCACCATATTTGAAAACCTTCTTCCCACTGTCATCCTCTGTGTAAAACTCCTGCAGGAACCGTTTGCACTTTTCTACAAAACACACAAAAACACCCTCAGCCTTTATTTTAAAAACAAAAACAGGCCGCATCCAGCGGCTACAAGGTGTAAATTGTTAGCTATTCACAAAGAAACGGTTGTTTACTTAAGTTATCTTTTAATACATGGAAAAGAAAACTCTGATTTTTCTTTTTGTTTAAAGCTGTTGAAATTGTTGATCACCACCAGCTGGAGTGGGCCTACACACTGGGAGCTAATTTGTTGTCCTGCGACGACCCCCTTTGTTGAGTAACATGGCATCCTGTAATCTCGATGAGTCACTATTGCCTACAGTAAAGCGTAAAACTGCCTCTGCAGCACTACACGAAGCAAATTTCGCTCAACTGAACCTCCTTTCAGAGTTTTTTAATTAAATAACTGGGATTACGCGGCGGATACACCCAGGGTGACAATGTAAATACAACAGGCGCGCTCAGTTCTGTGTTCCCTTTTTTTGTGTAAAATATATCCCCACTTCTCGAAAGAGACACAACTACAACGAAAATTCAATTCTGCGTGACGAGGAACGAAACTGCTCTTGATATGATCATTACAATACTCCACTTACTTCGACGCTGTAGCGGAAAATCTGCACCTCTGCTTTTTTATTTGTCTGTTCGAGGATGTTATTGTAAACAAAGCAGCACATGGCTTGTGTGCCCCGTCACTCAGATATCCCTCCGCGAATCCTCCGCTCCTAAAAACAGTCCCGGCTGTTGTTTTCATACCATGGCCAGCCATCTTCTAACATTAGCTTAGGTTAGCAGAGTTTTGTTCGGCGCAGACAGCAGTGCCAATACTAGCAACTGTTGTGAACATAATCACTAAACGACAATGCGACACTGACTTAATGTTTAACAAGGAGAGGTTTCCAACGCTTTGTACGATGCAAGGAAAACTTCTAATGTGAACACTTAAACGCGGTTACTGAATTAACACATTTATACGTGTAAATATAAGACGAATAGCAACATTACAGAGTAAATTGATAGAACTACGAAACAACAGATACAAGCATTGTCTAACTCTTTCAAATATTGTGATTGGAGGGTTGAAAAAAAGTCGCCGAGATGCCTGTTAAATTATATATTTTAAAAATGCTTTATTGAAGTGCTATTTCTTGAAAACCATACTTTAACGCAAATAAAGTTTATATCCAAACAACAATAAGCCCACGTCTTCAAATAAATGGGCGGTGCAACGTATTTTTGTTCTAAAACAAGGTACTGTACCAAACACATGACTAAATTCAGTAGCTGATTAAAATTACCCCGTCAACACGTTTAGCGCTAAATACAAAATGGCATGTTAACTGACAGTATCAGAGCTAGCTCGGTAGCTAACATGCTAACAGAGGCAGTGAGAGGAAGCTAGTCGGAGTTTGTATATTTAATAAAAAAATATTGCCGATACGAGTGGTTTGAAATGCCCGAAACATACAAAACGCGTTCATTACAAATACTTTACAATAAAAGTAGGTCAATTTAATGTAAATATTTGACTACTCAAGAACAGGTAGCCAGGCAAGAGCCTTTTAAATTCTCTAAAAACGGAAGCTAATTTAGTACATGATTAGCGACTGAAAAGTCTAAATCTATGTAAAAGTCTAAATGCCAGAAGACGACGCACGTTACAGGTACAAGTACTTTATCAAGTAAACTTATCTTCGCTTGATATATAAAAACACATGAAGGAAGAAATTAAACCGAATGGCAAACTTTCACCTCACCAATGGGATATAACTAAATTACGTTGAAGGTTTGTGATAAAGTGGTTATTGTTGGACATGTGCTTACAGTGGCGCCTGCTCCTTTGTTTAAGGATCCATCCGGGTCACCGTGTAGTCACAAGCTCAGACAATGCTGAAGTCCTTACCAAAGAGTAACCACTTTTAGGAGTTTATGCAACTTCATGATGAACGCCAGTCCCTCATGTCTTAGTTTATTGAACCACATTAATGCCGGCATGCACTAATTACATGATTATCCTCCCATTCAAAAGTTTAAAAGACAATATTTGATCTATGTTGATTTACTTAGGAAACAAAAGTTGTATTACCTAATTTTCTTTTACCTGTGTATTAATCGAATGCTAAATGTGCTTTAATTAGCGATTTTTACATATTTTTATATTTCACACATCTATAAAGAAGTTGAGACATTTTGGCCAACCTGTTGCTACCACGCTGTTATTGTGATAGATGACTAGTTACCTTTCTCCGCCGCATAATCCTTACGAGCCATGGCTGCAGACGTAGAGTTTCAGGTGAGATAACTTAATTCCAAACACTAATGGTACTGACGGACAACAAAGTAGTCGTTATATTGCAATTTGAGCTTTTTCCTAACAACGGAGACCAGAATTCATTCACATACAGCCTGCACTTCTCCCGGTCGCGGTGCAAGAAGTGGCGCGAGTGTGACGTCTCCAAGAGCCAATCACCGCGCGTCTTTCAGCCGGGACAGGCGGGATCACGTTGTGGCGCGAAAGTTGCAGGCGACTGTGTGTCACATGACTAGACAAACATCCGCCTGGTTTGTCAGGAATGGCGCGAAATGTAATGATTGGGTTTTACGTACATCTGAATGCCAAGAAAGTTAATATGGTGGAAATAACGTATTAAAACTTTACATTCATGTTTCAAAGTACAGATGACACACACAAGATGATAAACGCCTGTTATAAACCACTACATACGTGTATGTTCTTGCAGGTGTTTTTAAGCACATAAATGTGTTAATAAAAACCATAACACTTGTTGATGGAGCAAGATGAACTCACATTTTCTATTTTTTTCCTGGTAAAATAGGACATGTACATAACATACGTTTATTTCTAAACTTAAATCCCCCTGTCAATTGGGAGGAATAATAAAACCTGTCATATGTTCCACATAATGTAGTCTATATCAGTGTGTCTGCATATATTTCAATTTGCATATCACTGGTCATGCTAACTTTGCAGTTTATTCAAGAAATTGTCAGCATTGCTATGCCAAATTAAGCATCTTTTAATAAACATAACTGTTTAACAAAAACAGATTTTTACATTTTTTTTCCTCCTTTAGCTTACTTTTAAACTGCTAATGATCTCACTTAATACAGAACTTTTACAAGAATTTCAAAAGATAAACATACTTAATACTTAATCAACATGTTTTGTTACAAAACTTCAACATTACAAACTGCAACAGACCTGACAGGTGAACTAATAAGGGATCATTTAGAGGAACAAATGGCTGTTACATTTATTTCACTCCAATACTAAGTATGCCAAAACAAAGAGGCGGTGTAAAGGTGATGATCCAGAGACACCTCAGTCAAATAGCTCATCAAGGATGCTGGCTGAGGTAACACGTGTTGAAGGCTGTAGATAAAGGGCAAAAACAGTTTCAGGAATGCAGTCCTTAACCGTGGTGTAAAAAATATCATACAAATTTACACAATCTGCATTTATGTTCAACAAGACATAGTGTCCAAACTTCAAACTTTGTATACTTGTGACTGAAAGCAGAGAGTGCAGGATGTAATTCACCTTCTAATTTGTTCTAAATGGTAAACAATATGTAACCATTTTCATTTTTACCAGTGTGTATGCAGATTCAGAGTCACTTTCATAATCTTCAATCTCAGGCTCCTCTTCTCCCAAACTGTTGATTTCCTCTCTTTCTGAAATGTTGTCCTCAATCAAAGACAGCCTGAGAAGCAAAAGGACAAAATAATTCATTTTATGTTTATTCTAGACTGAAAAAAACTTTTACTTAATAAAATAGATATTCACTATAAATATTATGTTGTGGAAAAAGTTAAGTCTTTTATTTTAAGATGACAATTTTAGATTATTTACAAGGTGAGGTGGGACTCCAGATCCTCCTTCTCCAATGGACGTGCAGTCTGGATGTAGGAATGCTGGCCTCGTTTGGTCGGTTTCACCTTTCGCATCTGAGGTCTGGAGGAGATCTCAAGATTAAATTTTTCATCTGTCTGTTTACACAAGACAGCTACATCTACAAATATAACAAGGAAAATGGACACTTGACAGCTTTATTTCACCTACAAAAACTCTGGGTCCGCATGATTTTAATGCTTGTTTTCCTTTTGCCCGATAACATATACACAAGTTTAGAAAAGAACACAGACTGACCTGACGAGAGCAAATTGCAGTATTTACCAGGTTTTGAGTCATAATCACATAAACTGCATGTTGATAAAATCCAACTTACCCCGAGGAGAACTCCTCCTCTGACTCCAGCTCAGTTAAACCATAACCGATATCAGACTCCACGGCTCCAGTTTTCTTGGAGGTCAGCTGTTTCTGGACAGTGGAGGTGAAGGCTGGAGTGTCCAAGTGGCTGTGGATACTGCTGCTCTCCAACCAGGATGCTTTGGCGGTGCTGGATGCTGACCCTGGAGACAGAAATCACAACAGGAGGGTATCAGTTGTAAAACTTTGTGACAATACCTTCTAGATCTTTAAAATGAAATAAGATACTTTTAACTTTAAGTCAACAAAAAATGTTGCTGACTTTGCACAGGTGGTTGGACATGACAGAGAAACCAAGGAAACAATCTATATGCATATAATATATTGTTAGCAACTACATTTTTTGTAATTAATTAAGAGAAAAATAGGAAATAAAATTAATCAGACCTTCTTTACCAAAGCAGTTTCATCATTTAAGTAATACTGTTAATATGCAAGTTATGTCAGAGTATTTTATGTAGTAAGCGTGTCACCCTGGGCAGTTGTCCTTTTACGTTTGGCTACTGGAGTGTCATGTGAGGACATGGCATCGCTTCTCTCTCCCTGCTCTTTGGACTTGGATGAAGAACCAAATTTCAAAGAACGCTGATACATTCTAGCTGATGGCCAGGAGAGGGCAGCACTGGGACACTCAGATTTCACAAATGCAACTCTGGAAGGAGATGGAAGAGTGACAGGAGATGAGGACAAAAGACAGAACTAACCTTTGTTACCGTTTCATGTTCAGCTTTAATGCATTTTTTTTTATATATTACGATGATTCAAATGAAAACATATACCATGATCATAACATAATTATGTGACTAGATTGAAGCCATAAAAATAAATCAGTCTTTTCTTTCTTCCTCCGAATTTAAAAGTCTTTGTTTTTTGCAGGTTGAGAGGAGAACAGGAATTCCATTATCATATATAACTTGGAATATGCTGTTCAACATCTCCTGGGAACACTGGTAATACATTCAGACTAACTGGAGGTTTTTATTTTATGATGACCGCAGCATCTATTGCATCTCTGAAATGAGATTCAACAAATGAGCGACATAAAGCATGCGATGAAACATGAGCAGAAACGCTACGTCAGCTGTGAGAGGAAACTTGTTTGTGTGGATGTAGATGAGTTTGTGTGTCCATGCATCTCACAGTTGGGCGCGGTCCTGCTGAAGCAACTTGGAGCTGAACTCGCTGAGGACTTCCAGGAAGGCCACATTTGGATGCTGCTCCTCTCCCTCCTGTGGAGCCCGAAATGCAAACCGTATACCGTCCCTGAAGGCACACATAATACATGCAAACGCATAAAAATCCTCTAGCATAGACTGCTTAGTTAATAGTATGAAAGAGCACAGTCTATTACTTGCACCTTTCTAGTGTAAGGATTTGATCAGATATCCGAGTTGAAATGAAGAAGATGAAATCCATGTATGTGACAGAATATTTCTACTAAATTCTTAGAACTATAATTGTGTTACGAGAGAGAAAAAAAAAGCCAGCACACATGAGAGAGTTATGAAATTAAAATCAAAACCGAGTTAAGAAGGTCATAGCAGGTCTGGTCTGTATATGTAAAGAAACATGTGATACTGACATGTGCAGGGCCACTAGCGGTTTGCGGACACGATGGAGATCAATGCCAAAGCTCATGGCAAGCCTCTTGGCCAAGTCTCTCATCCCAGAGAGATCATGCTGGCTCCGGTCCTCCGTAAGCATCTCCGAGTACAGCTGAACACACACAGACATGACTTTACATAAACATGCTGCGTGAACTGTATGATAAAATGAGCATTTCCATAGATGTGGACAGTTCCACTGGGTTTTAGGACAGTTGTGTTGCTACTTCGGAGCATTGGTTGTAATTATAGCTTGCAAAAGATGCCCTCTAATAAAAAAAAAAAACAACAACAGCAATTTCTTAGAATATCAAGCTCAAATATATAGCTGCAAACATCTGGAGCACATAGCAGGATCTCAAATTCATGACAAGTCATATGTGGAGAGTTCTTAAGCATGAAGTTTTAGAGCATCTTTATGAAACTAAAAATGATAGAATGAGGTGGGTTATGTGACTCTCAATATCATACATCAAAAATATTTCTGGTGACACGAATCTGTTACGTAGGTTTGTGCTGCTGATTTAACTTTTTCTTCTCTCTACACAAAGATTAGCCCCCCACAGAGAGAAATATCCTCAAACCAAGAGTCTTATGTGCAGAATGCCTGTGGATGTATAAAATGATTTAAAGGAGAAGTTTAAAACATTTTTAGTTTGTAAGAAGAGTCTCATGCTGTAATGTCTGTGGGGGTTTATGCACATTTACTGATGAACATTAGCAGTAATGGATATCATTAGGAAGCACAAGTGACAATGAATATGTTCCATATCCGCTTTTTATTTTTCTAAATTTTAAATCCTTGCATTTGCTCTCCCACTAAAACCAAGAAATGTTACCAATCTCTTAAATGCATCCCGAGGCGAGAGGATGCTTCTAAAGTAATTTGGAGCAGGGAAACACTTGTGTGTCCCAGGTCGAGGAAACATGACTTATAAATGCGACACATCACATGAGGTACGCAACTGCATAAAAATTGAGTACTGCTGCAACTTCTGACACTCATACCAAACTTTGTTTTCAGAACAACAGAGTCTGTCTATCACCTCACACAGCATCTTTGACTTCCTTCAGTCTGTACCCCTGCTGGAGTCCTCCCACACTATGCCACCATACACAGTTTGATATGCAGAGTTTCTCTGCACTAAGCAATACAAGCGCTCAGAAAGAAACGATCATGGTGAAATGTTAAGTGCACACCTGCTGCAGGCTCAGGCAGACAGTCTTGGCACTCTGTACGGGGTTAATGAGCCTCGTCTTACTCAGAGTCTCTTTGATGATGTCACCAAAGTCTTTAAAGTGCTGAAGAACCAGAAAAGGAAAAAAAAAAAAACATAATTAATCCGTTCAATTAATAGCGCAAGCTAAATGTTTGAAATGTAAAATAATCCGCTCCATCCTCGTCATCTGTACTTCTTTTAGCTACTGTTCTGACTCATTCTCAGCACCTCACTGGTTTTAAAACAGGTTTTTATCACCCTCCTCCACTCTTAACACATCCTGTCCAATATTTTTTTTTTCCTTTTAAAAAACAAACCCTTTCCCTGTATTCCCAACACATTTTACTACTCCATAGGATAAATATGACTAAATCAACATATTAACACATTTTCTCTACTTATACACACAAGAATATATTATGCTGGGCAAACACAGCCAAACAAACTCTCCACCTTGCTGTAGTGCTTGAACACATTGGTGGCAGCAGTGAGGTCCAGCACTCCATAGATGACAAGCTTACAGTAGCCTGCCAGCTCGTTGCGCCTCTTCTGAAGAACAATCATTTTTGTTTCCTCATTCTCATCTAAAAAAAACCCAAAGTGGTCCAGGACCGAGGAGAGGAGAGAATAAATTGGAGGAATAACAGGGCTCCATTCAATTAGTGATGTACAGAAATCCAGGAGCAGAGAGGAAGTACTCAGGTATTTATAAAGGCACAAGCAAACAGCATGTGTGCGAAGACATATTTGTCTGAGTCGGCTGATATACTTTTAGGAAGAGGTGAGAGAACATCATGAAACACAGATAAACACTACAGAAGACGACTCAAGCAAGACATCAAAACCTAGTTGAGGGTAAGGTCCTCTGGGAGATCACTAGCAGAGGCACTTGAGCTTTTTCCAAAACATTACACATAAAGAAAAAAAAAATTCTTCCCTTAAATGAAAAATAAATGATTTGCTTATGGCACTTTGTTAACACCGACTATAACTGCTTCAGGAAAAAGTGACAGAGTTATGGGAAAACACCAATGTTCTCGCCATCTTCGTCTTCGCTGAATACGTAGTCGAGAAGGAAAGCGGCCAGCTCAGCGCGGAGAGAATCAGATGGCAGGTGGACCAGTGCTTGGAGGTCCGGTTCGGCACGGACTGAACTCACACTGTACACCAGCAGGAGGTCACACAGCAGCACGAAGGCCTGTGGATCCAAGGACAAAACCATTTTTCATCCATCATTAGATTTAAATGTTTCCGTGATTGTAGGCACTCCTTTTAAAATAAAGAGGAACAATTTATCACCCAAAGTTTCGGATCTGTTAACCCAACCACAAGCACGCTTCATCAATGCACAACTCGTCTACCAGAGCAACCTTCTGACAACAGAACCCGTTTCCCCGGAGGAGCACAAAATGCTTACATTTTACAATGTCAAGGTAAAATATTCTACAAAGTAAAAGGGTATGCAACTCAAACATCGACCGAACAGCTCTTTAGTGTCACTAGTAGGTTCACAGACACAAACCTTAGCAGCTGTCTCCACTGCTTCAGAAAACTACAAATATTATTTAGAGGACTGACAAAAGGCTTCTATCAAAATGTTCAACGTTTTAAAAGATAACATGGATAGTTGGCTAGTTAAAGGACACTTACCTGTTCTCTGATCTCAGCCTTGTCCAGACACAAACACATCTGACAGACTCTGCAGAATGAGTGCACCTCCTTTTTCAGACGCTTCAGTTCAACCTGGCAGAAAATGATGAAGGCAGAGAGATTATTACAAACCATTTTACTGTTAATGTGAATTTCAGTAGGGACGACATAAGCACGACATTCTCATGTTGCCTGGGATTCTTAAATCCTATGAGCTACGTCTGTCATGGCCGGGATACCCTTTAACTTGAGTGTGACAGGTGTTAACTACAGCATCCTATTCACTGGCCACTTTATCAGGTACAGCTGTTCAATTGCTTCTTTACCCAAATAGTTAAATCAGCAATTCAACACATTTAGCTGAGCAGACATGGTCAAGACAACTGGCTGAAGTTCAAACTGAGTTTCAGAATGACGTGCCAGAAAGGCCTGTCTGAGTATTTCAGAAACCGCTGATCGTATTATGGGATTTTCGTACACAACCGTCTCTGGGGTTAACAGGGAATGCTCTGAAAAAGACTAAATATCCAGTGAGCAGAAGTTGTGTGGATGAAAATACCTTGCAGATGTCAGAGGAGAATGTGCAGACTGGTTCAAGATGACAGAGAGGCAACAATAATTCAAGTAACCACTGGTTCCAACCAAGGTATGCAGAATACTATCTCTGAATGCACAACACATATAACCTTGAAACAAATGGACAACAGCAGCAGACGACCACTCCGGGTGTCACTCTTGTCCACTATGAACAGGAAATCAAGTCTACAATTAACAGAAGCTCACCAAGATTGGACAATTAAAGATGAGAAAAATGTCTCAATTTCAGCTGCAACTTTTAGATGGTAGGATCAAAATTTGGCATAGACAACATGAAAGCATGGATCCATCCTGCCTTGTTCAGAATGGCAGTGGGGCAAAAGTGTGCAGGATATTTTCTTGGCACACTTTAGGGCCCGTTGTACCAACTGAGCATCATCTAAACACAACAGCCTACCTGAATATTGTTGCTGACCATATCCATCCCTTTATGACCACTGTGTTCCCATTTTCTAATGGCTACTTCCAGCAGGATAATGCACCATGTCATGAAGCTCAAATCATATCAAAACTAGTTTCATGACAAGTTGACTGTACTCCAATGGCCTCAACAGTCACTAGAGCGCAATCCAGTAGAGCATCTTCAGGATGTGGTCGAACAGGAGATTCTCATCATGGATGTGCAGCAGCAACTGTGTGATGCTATCATGCCAATATAAAATCTCTGAGGGATGTTGAATCTATGCCGCAATAATGGCAGTTCTGAAAGCAAAGGGGGTCCAACCTGGTACTAACAAGGCACACCTAAAAAAATGTCAGTGAGTGCACAATGACCAGAAAATTCAACAGCAATTATCTTCAGTAAATGTCATTAGTTCGCCACGGATATGTCTTGCAGTGTGTACTTCACAGGATGAGAAACTTTGAGTGATGCATAAAAATAAACATAATACAGAGATAAGCATTGCTGCGGAGGAAAACAGAGCATGAGCAATAATGACAAACTCGGTGTGAAAGTGAAAATGAGCTTAAAAAGATGAAAACTTGAAACATGATGAAGTGAGGCACTGATGAATAAAGACAAATGGTAAAAACAAAACATGAAGCAGTGAATCAAATATCTGTGCATCACTGTGTGCTCAGATGCAATCTAACAGACTGTTGCTTTATTTCCCTGCTGGTGATGTAGCTGGTGAATTGTTGGACAACACAGACGAGGTGGGTTCCAAAAGCACAGAGGAAGGCCACTAATACAAACACCCTGGCCCAGCTGGGATGTGATAACCATCATGAAAGGACTAATTATCGGTACTGGGTTGATCTAAAGCTGACAACTCCTGGGTCTAAGGGCAGACTATTTAAAAACTTCAGTAACAAGCAACTTAGTTGCATAAGAGGTTTGATAAAGTGGAGGGAGCACCTCAGCTGGTTTGGAATCGACCGCATTCACTTTGGCCCACATCAGATGAAAAGCTGCACACTTCAGAGCAGACACCATGAGCTGAAAATACACAGACACAAGTTCAAATGAGCAAAACACTTCTTCCTTCATACATCTTTATCTACAAAATAAACCCAAACAAAATATGCCATAAATTAGAATTCAAAGTGGGAGATTTAATGGAAAGGCAACATGGAGCTTTTGTTGTCAACATGAAAATCAATTTCAATCTTCATCATATATGCACGATTTTAAAAAAAAAGAAAAAAGTCTTTCTTTACACAAAATATTATAAATCATTATTCCCAAACCTCTGCATTAAGCTCCATAGATTCAATCCTGCTCTTCAGTAACTTCAGACAGCAGTCAAACAGCTTCCAGCCAGTCAGGTCCTTAGCACTGGAAAACACATACTCACCAGTCACACACTTCACTGTGACATGTAGCCAGTACAATAGTGATGTGTACAAGAACTTACCTGCTCAATGCAGCAATCTTTTTCAAGGCTGTGGCTGCATTGTAGACGTCATCATCATCTGCAGTACCCTACGTATACAAACAAGCCGACAGACTGAGAAGAAATGCTACCTAATCTGGAGTTTTACAAAAATACTGTTGTCCCATTAAATAAAAAGATCTTCTTTAGTAACTACAAGCAGAACAGCATAAAAAATAATCGTGTTAAATGGCACTGTTACAAACAACAGGTTCTTCAGTCAGTACAAACAACAGAATCTATGCAACTGGTTTGTTGCAGAACTTTCTACATTAGCTTTAACTTGGTGTAATGAATTAAACTGGACATGCTAGTATTTGTTAATATGCTGTAAGAAGATCTGTGTTTGTTGGTATGTAAGGTTCACTTACACACTCTCCTACCTGCAACAGGTCACTTGAGTAGGTGCTGAAACATTCAGTCAAGCCATCCAGCAGCTGGCTGAATGCCAGATGTGAGCGGGAGGAGAAGGTGTAGCACTCTGAGCAGAGTGTGCTGACCAACTGGGAACAAGCCTGAAGCACTGATATCTCTGTGTGTTTTTCCACAATGACACATATCTGGGACAGCAGCAGCTCCAGATGCTGACAGAAAAAAAAAAAAAAAAAAAAAAAAAAAATATATATATATATATATATATATATATATATATATAGGGAAATAAATATTCAAACCGACAAGCACGGAGCGATCATTTTATAGCGTCTATTTAGAAGCAACTGCTTTGCTCGCTTATTCAAGAACATTAAACTGAACTAAGAGTCCAGCTTGTGTTTGACTGAAGCTCTGTCTTTGTTTATCTTTGGTACTATAACCAGATGGCCTCTCATTTAATTTGTGCTCAGGTTATTTGAAAATTGTGAGAAACAGTGAATACAATCATCTAATCAATCTTAAGACACGACAATAAAGCCAGAAAATAGCATAAATTAAAATATATAAAATCATCCATTGCTTAGGATGTTCATTTCTGTTCACACTGAGATTTAAAAAAAATAAAAAATCACGCCAACACAGGCCTGATTAGGAAAAGGGGAAATAAATTCAAGTTGGCTACATTTGTACTGTTTTGGTGTTTCAATACCTATTCTGTTATTACTACATGGCTCCTTTGTTTAAAACAACAACAGGGAGTTAAAACAAGAGAAATAAATACTTTGACTGGATGCATTGCCTTCATTCTTTTTTTTTTTTTTTTTAAATGATTCACATGAACTGAGCAACTGCAGCAGTTTCAATTCAACTAAACCTTGTAAGGGTGAACACACCCTAAAACACACATATTTTTTCATGTGCTTATGAATGGGGCTTATCATTTCACAATGTGTGTAACTACATATGGATACAATGGAAAATAGCGAGCCATGAATACTTGGTCTTCTTCTCGGCATCATTCCTGAACAGACGGTATGATTAGCTGATCTCTAGATCTCTGGCTCTCCTACCTTTTCAAGCCACTGAGTACTGCTGTACATCTCAAGATCAAAGTAAAGGGGGGCTTTGAGAAGAAGGCTCATCTTCCCCGCATCTGCTGAGTACTGCAAGTCAGTAAGAACACAAACTCTGCATTAAAGTTAATGTAAAGTGGCAAATAAATAAATAAAAAATGCTATAAATCAAAACAAAACCTTTGCAAGCAGCTGTGGTAGTATAGGGATGAAATGTGAGGTGATGCGATTCCTGTCTTGTTCCCGGATCTTCTTATCCTTCATACTTAAAATCTAATATCACATGAAAATAAATAAATAGTAATTCAGTAAGAAGACAAAAGAATTATTAAGCCATGATCAGAAAGTGTGTTTGTGTTCAAAGGAATGACAATCACTAATCTAGGAAACAAACTCCATAACAGAACTTCAATATTAGATTTTAAAATAAAAAATGATCTTTAACCAAAGGTATGTTGAGTTGCATAAAGCATACATCACATAGGATTGGATGTGTAACTACCTTTTTGCCTTGACTTCTCCCAACAGGTGGGGTTGCCTCTGCTGCCTGTCTGATGGCACACATCATAAGCTCCAAGAGCGCCCCCTCTTCCTCGTACATGAGACCTGACATGACATAGGCATAGACAGCAGCAGACAGCAGGAACAAAAAAAAAAAGAGTCACGAGCTAAAACAGAAGCAGACATTGTTGACTTGATATTTTTAGTAGCACTGTAAAAAGGATTAATATGATTTAAGATGGAGTATTGTTGTTGAGTAGAACAATCTGCATTGAACTTGTGTGGCAGTGAGAACAGCCAGCGATGTTTGTTTACCCCATTATGACCCGATGCTATGCATTCTTTTACCTTTCAAGCCTGACGCAATGCTTTACATTTAACATTAACAATAATATCTTTTTTTAAAATGAGGGCAACATAGTTTACAAAGAAAGATAATGGCTTAAAAGGAACCCTCAGTATCAGCACGTGTTGACCTCAACATGTAGTTATTAAATTGTTATAATAAAATTCATTGTTACCAACATGTGAAAATTCCTAATCACTTAAAAAAATGTATTTACTATGTTTTTGACCAATGGAGGTCGCCATTATTTTACTTGTGCAATGCATTCTAGGACATGATGCATCAGGGTTGCTCTCAAGACTGGCATACCAGGAGGCGAGAGCAAATATCGTTTGTTTATGGCAAGTTTTTCTTCTTAAACCGTGGATCCAAAGAAACTCTGCTGCACTGAGCTGTTCTTGGTTTCCTGGATGCCGGACCGCAGCCCAGGCTGGCGAGCGAAAAACACGAAGACAAACGTCAGAAAGGCTGCATGTCCTGCTGAGGTGTAAATGAGCCGCTCCCCCCCATCACAGCCTCTGAACCATCAGACCCCCACTGTGAATCCTCAGACCAATCCTGGACATGGAGGAACCGGGTAACCACCGCTTTATTTAGTCCTGCAATCTGGAAGTTTCCAGTTTTTCTTCAACCTCGACTGATGCAGCAACTCAGGACAAGTGACAGCACATCTGATGCAGCAGTACAGCCGCCTGCAGATGTCTGTTACCCAGTAACTACGGATCATATTTATGCAGGTAAGCAGCTGGAAAAATAAGAGGAAAACAAGACCGACAGTCTTGTTTGTCAGTCTGAAGCAAACTGCTTCAAAGTTTTCGTGCGCATAAAGGCACACTAAACTCTGATATATGTTGACGCGGTTAAACTTGTGTGATTTATCATGTTCATTTTATATTATTACAGAATGGTTAAGGCACGACTCTCATCTGTTAGAAAACATTTGATCCTGAGGCTTACTGTGAACAGATGTCTCCAACGGCCAGCAGGATCTAAACAACTAGATATTTCGCTTTATTCTGTCATCTTCATCGATATAATCGTCTTCTTCTTTGAGGGTGTTCAGTGATTTTTCATCATTGTATTTGCTGTCAGTGTGCTCAGCTTCATATTGAAAAGATCCAACAGAAAACATTAAACCCATATTCTGCTATATAGTGCTGAGACTGCAGCAACCTTCAACCGTCATTACCCAGAACGTACGCAGCGTAAACAACAACTGCGGTGTTTGAGTAGAATTAATTGTTAAAAATGAATAAAAAAAATTCTAATATCACGTCTTTCTAGCCGAAGCAAATGTTTACCTAACAAGGTCGATTGGCAGTCCCAGTTGGATTTCCCTTTAACATTTCAAACTGATTTTATTTTGTGTATCATACTTCTAGTTTCTTCTGAGGCCGAGAAATAAGCATCCTGTAACAATGATTATAAGCTTTAAAAAAAAGCTTTGAGCAAACCCTCAAGTTCTGGATAGATTTATAAAACAAATCGCACTACTCACCAGAGTCCTGCAGCACTAAAGCCGTTATTGTCTCCCAGTCTTTCAGCTCAGATCCTGCCACAGCCCACAGACTATCCACCAGATATGCCCCATGCTCATGGAACTGCAGAGAGGGTATGCGTAAGATTTTAAACACATGAAAACATAATGGGAATAAACAATTCAGGAGGAAAAAGACCAGGAAATCTACTCTGGAACATAAAATGGTCATAATATTCAAAATTCATACAGAGGGACAAAGATGAGGAACAATACCTCACTCTGGATGTAGAAGGAGATGAGGATTTGAAAAAAGTCTGCATTGTTCTTTTTATCATTCTCCTCTTCGCTGGCAATCACCATTTTCAGCCTGACAGATATACATACAAGATATTCACATCCACGCTTTCAAAGTTTTTCTTTGGACATTGGCTGATTTTTCATGTGTAGGAATGTGTAGTTTTCATAGGCCACTTCACACTGACCTATGAATCTTTCAAGCAATAAAGACAACTTAGCAAATAATAACTAGGGGCTCATTCGATCATGGTGTGATATTATATTCATTATGGGAATTTTGATTTAATGTTTGCTGATACAGCAAATTCTCCCATTTAACTTGATTTAGGAGACAGACACTGATATGAGACAAATGTCCAAGCCTGATTCTACACAATCACTTTGATCATTTTGGTTGTTAGAACAAAGCAAATATAAACAATGCCACATGTTCGCCACACCCCTTTAGCACCCCAACAAACAATCACATTTTCCTGAACATGCGTCAACAAACGAGGAGTGACTCAAGACTTTTTGCACAGCACAAAGCAGCACATTAAAAATGGCAGACACATCAAATTTGTACATTTGCTGGATGGAAGCGTACTTGTTGCACAGGAATCCACCAGCTGCAGACGCCAGGCCACGGTGTGAAGCGTAAACCAAGGGATAGATGTGGCCACACTCCTCTTCCATCAGGCCATCTTCTGTCATCCTGCCGAGGTGTGCACACAAGCCGCTCAGTTTAGTGCACATTAAACAAATAAGGCAAGGCAAGTTTATTTGTATAGCACATTTTCAGGTTCAAGACAATTCAAAGTGCTACTAAATAAGGACAACATCTTCACCCATCAAACACTGTATTTAGTCTATTACATTTTTTTTTGTTGCCATTTGGCCAGATTGCATTACACTGGGGTTTTGAAGATCATTTCAAGTATCTGACCAACAGTGCCCACATGAAGTGTTACAAAAACTACACAAAATAACACAAATAAAAGCATCTGAGGCAGTTTTAAAAGAGTTCATAACTATATCAACAAATGTCTAAAAATGTCTAAAAATACAAGTATCATATTTGGATATGTTTTGATCTCCTAAAATAACATTCTTGTACTGCATTCGCAGATTATGGCACAAAGAAAGCTGCAAAGACAGGAAAACCCCTCACTGTTGGATCATCAACAACAGATTGACCACTTCCACTGCCACGTCTGGGTCTTTGTCCAGCACCATGCCGAGAATCCTTTCCTAAACACGCACGCACACACACAGACACACACACACACACACACAATCACAGACATCCAGTTATGCACTGCAACACACAGACTAATGTACAATTATGCCAGCAGACAAATACTCACATAAATAAGATGCACAGACATGCACAAATAGTACCCACACCCACAGATGTGCACCCACCCACACACACTACTGATTAGGCAGTAAGCCATGGCATAAAAACCATTTATCTACAGCAGCACATGTGGCTTAGGAGGGTTTTTATGTGTTTGAGAAGTGCTTATTATCCATCAGTAATTGGCAGCAATTAACACAACCAGACACATGCCCAGACAAAGGATGGGACCACAAAAACAAATGCAAAAGGAAAAAAAAATAAAAAAAAAAAAAAAAAAAAAGACAAAAAAGAAGAAAGAAAAGGCATGAAAATACAAGGAGGGATGGTACAAAAAAATGGGAGGAGAGACAGTCAGGCTACAAGATGGAAACAATAAAAAAAAAAACCCTGAAACAATAGATAAGAGATAGATGCTGAGACAGACAGACAGACACAGATGGGGGCATCAATTGAAGCGCAAGTCCAATCCAGAGGGATGCCTACTTTGAATCTGCTGGTGAAAAGCTCCAGGCGGCCAATGAATTCCTTCTCTTGGTACAAACCCTGCAGGGCACGCACACACTGCAGACGCACTGAACTTTGCTGAGGGAAAAAACAGAAAAACAAAGTACAGCAACACAATCTCTACAACTTGCACACAGACCAACACCTGAATCGGTTTCAAGCAGCAACCTCCGGCTTAGAAATGTGAAGCCTGTGTGGAAGTGCCAAAAATTGCAGTTCACCCCTCATCCACTAGGGGCTGGTTCCAAAACAGAGCAAATCCCCATTGACTCCCATGTTAAAAAGACCAACTTCACAGCAGAATAAAACATGTTTACAGACTGGTACAAAAAACCATTTTAGGTTTAGTAGGTCAAGCTTACCTTCGTGACAACTGTGGGGGGAGTGAATTTTTTTATACCTCATTCGTTATGTTTTTTTATAGATGTTATTTAAACTTGCAATTCTTCATAATTAGGGGCGTGCCCTTTTGATTGACCGGTGCCAGATATCCGGCAGCAAGGAGGCAGAGGGTAGAACAACCGCAGTTTTTAGCCAGCTAACAGCGCGCCTTAGCTTTAGTCCGCCTACCTCCGTTAGCTGGTTAGCTCGTAGCTACAGGCAGCTCAGAGTTTGATGGGTGTCAATCATCCGTACCCTCGCTCAGCCCTACTCATCGCCCATTTTTGTATTTTCCGGGAGTGACGAGACTCGTGACGCTGCCAAGATGGCGAAGGTTGGAACCTCCCAACAAGCCTCTTTTCAGCTCTTCAGAAACCTACGGTTCATGTGGTCTTAAGGTTCATCAATTTCTTCAACAGTCACTGATCTGTTTACAGTGCAAGGTTGTCTTTGTGCATTGGATTCTCCCACCAAGCTGAAAGGTGAGGCGGATATGTGCAATAGTTGATCTTTGTTTAAGAGCCAGATTATGCAGTGTAAGTGTACACACTCCATTGTCATGAAACTTGTACCAGTCAGTTGTGGAAATGGCTTTTGGGCGATGAAAATGGAGGTCCCTCCCAAAAAGAAATGACTGCAAACTGGAGCTGAGCAAGAAAATAACGCTGACCTGCTCTGTACTCCACAATATTTGTGAGGAACATGGCGACAACTTTAAGCTTCCATACATCCATAATCACCGTCAGCACCCAATTCAAGCAATACCTGACCATGACAATGTTGACGGGCTGACGTTGGATCAGCTTTTTAAAATATTTTACAACACACACCGTACGCAGTCAAGGATCACTTTTCTGGGAGTGTCTCCATTAAGGACACCATACGCCCCTTCAGTCCAACCATTGCACTACTGTTGTCCTTAATTTTTTTCAGACTTTGCAGCAAACCAGAGGTGTACTAGGATGAACGCAGCTGCATTTGAGTCCAGTTGTTCGGTTTGCTGGAAGATCTCAGATAACAGAATTTAGTAGGGCTGGACAATATAGAAAAAAAAGCATATAGATAAAAAATAAATGACATTGATTAATATAGATAATTATTTTTACAAAATTTTTAAATATATTTCAAGTGCAGCCCTAGCCATTTTATACTATTGCTCAATAACCTACTTTTAATTGAGAACACACAACTGAGAACACTAAATCCAAATTCAAATCTTTATTCAACCTCCTTTTTTCCACCGGAACTGAAAGTTGTAATGGATGGAAACTAGGGCTGCCAGTTTTTATCTATATTCAATAGCCATTAATCACATACATGTCCTGTTTTATCTTGTGATTAATTACATCCTTATCAAAGAATTATTTTCAAATCATTTTAAATTTATCTATTTTAATATATTTTCAACCAGATATTTATCGTAATACTTATGTAAGCTGTTAGGTAGCCCACATGGACTTTAAACATATAATTAATCCTGATTTGTTTCTTTTTATTCTTTATTGTAGCCTATTAGTCCTTGTGTGAGATAAACAATTAAAAGTAAATTTTTCCTTTCTAACCCTGAATATTAGTTTAAGTTTCTTTTTTCATTCTTCAACGTGTTGCCAGTTTTTTTGTCGTCTTTGTCTGCATTATTTGGAGTTACATGCTGTTTCTATGAGTTGTAGAATGATCGGGATGTCTACGCGGCTGTCTGCACAGACCGTCACCAGATCTTTGAATCAGCTGTTAGCTGCACAGATACACTACATACAGTCGGTAACTCAGTCCACATGGACAGTAGATAACATACCTCAGTGGTTCAGAGAGAAGCATCTTGCAGAACTTTACAGCCAAACTGTCTGTGTAAAAGATCCGTTCTGTTTCTGAACACGGTACCTGATTCCTGCAAAACTTCCAGAAACTTTGCAGACTGTTTAGAAAAAATAGCGCCATTAAAAGGAATTAGCGTTAACGGCTTAACTGTGATGGAAACAAAAACATTGGCATGCTGGAAAACTACTGAAATCTTTTGTTTTTTTGTTAGGAACCGTTTCCTCTGCCTCTCCTTTGCAGCAGCAACGTGCGCTCTGTTGTGGTTTGAGAAGGACGGGGCTTGGTAGCAGAGCGTGTCTGGCTCAGTGACTGCGTTTGTGATTGGTTGGGAGGAATTAACGGCCGTAGTATTAAGTTCCATGATCAGCTGGAATGAAAAAGGAAGGAAACTGTTTGTCTATAGACCCTCTTCTTTTCCTATTGCGCCACACGTCTAACGTTCGATATATATCAATATCGAATTATCGTCCAGCCCTAGAATTGAGTAGTTCAGAATGCAGGTTGTTTTATTTCGCGTTGCCTGTTGTCTCTACGTACCAGCTCCCTTTTATGGTCCCTTTTTAGATTTATTTACTAGCTGCTCAACGGTTCTTTTGTAGCCTGCCACAACCATCTCCCTTTGTAGGTGTTCGAAAACACACTTTGTCCGACTGGCCCCCTCCAGTTTATGCTGAATTTCAGAGGACGACCACAATGCCAGTAAACACTGGGTCTCCTCTTCAGACCAACTTGTATGTTTTTACAATTCATGACCTCTCTGGTTTGAAAATGGTGGTTCAGTGTTTCAATGCTTTTCTGTTGACGAGATGACACCGCCCCCAACCACTGATCCAACCAATGTGAAGCATTTATCTTTGGCCCAGCAAAGAGTTGATTCCTGTTAAAAAACTGTTTTGAGAGCCAGGAGCCGGGTGCTTACGTGGTGAAAAGCCAAAAGGCCCTGGCTCCAAACCAGCACTGGAACCAGACCGGTGGAAAAGGGGTATTAGAGAAATAAAATGATCAAATACAGCAGCAGCCTTGTCGAGTCTGTGTTTGTCTGCAGATATTCTCAGGTCAGGTGGCCAGCAATCAGCCAACATAAAGATTCATGATGTGACTTTAATGAATCTACTTGTGAAGATCCATACACACTAGGGCTGCACGATATCAGGAAATCTTGCAATATGCGATAACACTTGAAAGTGGCGATGAGGATATGATCTGCGATAAAATCAAATTTGATGCCGCTTTGATGCTTTCTCATACAACACAAGAAAACACAATTATTCTCAAGCTCCACTTGCAAAACTCTCCTTTACAGACGTCTGCTGAACGTCCAGCTTGTGCTTTAATAACATTAGTGGGGTTGTTTTAGCTAGCACCAGATTCTAGTAACTCTGCTCTTCTTCCTAATAATAATCATTTGGTCAGCAACACAATCAGATCATGTACAGCGGCGTCCTGCAGCCTGAAGACTAGAAATAAAAAAATAAAATCAACAACCTTTGTATAAGTATGAAACTATTTCTTTACCATCTTACTGATAAATTATAAACAGATTAGTGTTGTAAATTCTAGGATGGGATTTCAGTTGTTGAAATCATTTTCTGTCAGATGAAGCAGAGTTTACATTAATGCAAGGTGTCTAACTGATATGAAAAAACAGAAGAACTGAGATCGCCAGATAAGATGTCCTCATCAATAACTCTAGACCTCCGTCTAACGTCAGTCCAGGTGCCCATGATGCTGTCCACGTCGGCAGATAGGGGGTAATTAGGACGCAGTAATTGTGGCGCCGCCAGATGCAACACACAAAACGTCTGTTGGATCCGTCCATGGTTCCTGTGGCTGTACTGTAGGTGTCAGCAGAGATTTCCCCCCCTCCCTCTCACATTTACTCACCTCACTAAATGACCTATTGTTTTTTAATCTATGAAGGAGAACAGCCAGAAATATTCTTGCTGCACCAGTCGTATCGACCACGTACACTCAGCCGTCTTGCGCGAAGCAAATAAAGCAAGAATATTCATCCCGTCATGACATTTACCATGAGACTGAAAGGACAATTTAAAAGTTCCAGCCAGTGCAGATCACCTGCTGCACGGCTTTGCGTCGCATGTCTCTGGTGGAAGCAGCCACCTCCACCAGCTCAGTGGAAGGTAACTGGTCTGTTATATCAGCTGATCACTGATAGCGGGATGATTTCACACACTGATTGATCAGAGATCTGAAAACGCTGATGGTGTACAAGATTATATTTCATAACAAATATTTCATTTAGTGCACTCCAGCAGGGACCCGATCTGGAAGTTAGACCAGAATGGGACGGTGGTTCTTCCAGTGAAGCATTAACAGCGCTAATTTACATGAGTAAATTTGTCCGGTGTTCTATCCACTTCAACCTTACTGAGATTTTTGTAGCCCTGTAGTGTTAAACGTGTTTACTCTGGTGCTTGGCACAAGTATTCCACATGTCTTGCAGAATTACCTGTTGGTAGTGTGTCCCTCTTCTAACCAACGTAGTTCTAAATAGCCAACGTGCAGTTCCGATTAGCTGTGTTGTTTTTCTGCATTTTCCTCGCTCCTCTTTCCAACGCAACACCTCTCACTTCATGCTACATTGCTGTAGTCTTTAGCATCTACTGGAGTCCATTTGATGCGCCCTTGACGCATATAGAGCATGAATGCACAGTAGTGCTTGGAAGTAACACCACCTCCTTAAAATATGCTAATTTGGACTATTATTTATCGCAGTTTAGACAGTTGTTGCTATATGTATATTGCGCAGGCTATTATCGTGACAAAGATACATTGTCAATATATTGTGCAGCCCTAATGCACACCAGGCCACCAATGAGACACTAATGAGCCATGCCTAGTGGATCCCAGGGCAACGCTTTACATTTTAACATATCATCTACTGTTTTGTACCATGTATTTGTTTACCTTGTCGTGCAGGGTCCATCCTAGATATTTCAGGCATCCATCATTAAGGAAGTCCTCAGGATCTGTTTTCAGCCAACAGCCCAACTCCTCAATACAAACTGCACGGATATCAGGCAGTCGGTCACGATAACGGTGCACGAACACACCACGAAAGGTGGCATTCATCATGGAAGAAAGCTCCTCTTTGTTTTCTTGCAACTAGAAAACACAAAATAGACCCATACACACAAACATAGAGTAAAGAAAGACTGAATAAATCAATAACCCAGCCACCTGAATTGGCAAGTCTGTCTACCCTGTCACTTCCCACAATAACTCATACAGAGCTCATACACATTCTTTTGAATGTGTATGAGAGAAATGTCTTGTTGGCAAAATCTGTTTAAAGGGGGTGAAGCGCCAAAATGTCTTCAATACATAAAATTCAATTTCACTTGAGTACTTCAAAAGACAATGGCCTTATCCTGTTGCTGTCCTTCGTAGCCTTTCTCTTTTAAGATTTTTCTTTTAGAGTTGACGTCACTGCTTTAACCTACACATCTGTGTCAAGGTGATTGTGTAATAGCATTCTCGTGAGTATTTGTACGCTTGCATGTGTCACCTGACTGATGGTGGCCTGCAGTTCCTCCAATCGGTCAGAGGCTCTGTCATTTGGCTTCTTGCTTTTCTCCATGTTGTATTGCCGCTGGGCGGTCTGCAGCTGAACAGACACCATCACAGCTACTTCCATCAACTCTGTCATCATCTTCATGGCTGACATAGAAAAATAAAACAGAAACAACAGGCTGACAGGATTTTATCTGAAGAAGAAGTGATCTATATCTAATTGGTCTTATTGACAGAATGACTTCAATTTAAATTTTGAGGTTTTCACTTTTTTATGTTTTGGTGTGCATTTGGGGAAAATATCTTTAGTGAATACATTTTAAAGTAGTGAATATGTTGTTTTAACTGATGGTATGAACAATTCAGTTTCTGCTCCTAGTGATTAAACAATGACTCATCAACATAAAATAATAAAAATTAGGTAAAGCACTGAGCTTTAACTAATTTCTAAAGGCCTGGTTTTCATTTTGTAGATGGCCCAGACATTGTTTTCTTTTTCAAATGTATGTTTCAGCCAAGTGAAAATACTCAAACTCGAAGGTAACACAGCCCTGTTTATTCCCTCCAAAAGGATCCATGTAAAGAATCCTGATGCAACATTTCAAATATTCTTTTCACATCTGCTTGATAACTGGATGGAAACACAGCTTGTGGTCAGCAAAATAGATGATTTAAAAGCATCCTTCATGTCCATTTTCCAGCACATGTAATGAACTGATATACCTACCTAACAGGGCGCTAGTGTGTCTGAAGGCTCGGACCTGTGAGTCGGACAGGCCGGTGAGCAGAGCCAGCACAGAGGGGAAGAGGTATTCGTCGTAAACAAAGCTGTTTCTACAGGAGCGCACCAACACCCGAGCAAATTCACACATGCCAGCTTTGAAACGCTTCAGCTGAGGGCCTGGTGTGCTTAAAGGGTAGTTCACTGAATCCTGACAGAAGAAAGAAATAAAATAAACAAACAAAATTGACAAAGAAAGTGGCTTTAATATTTCTATCAGTATAGT
Source organism: Leptatherina wallacei (assembly GCA_028567055.1). Lineage (NCBI taxonomy): Eukaryota > Metazoa > Chordata > Actinopteri > Atheriniformes > Atherinidae > Leptatherina > Leptatherina wallacei. The sequence continues at coordinate 13,658,663 of JAOXYM010000007.1, read as the reverse complement.
AATATGGGGTCTGTGGTTTGTTCAGCTGATGCCAAATACATCAGTGGAAAGGCAAAGCAATTAACTTATTGTGTTCATTTATCAGTATTAGATTTTAATTAGCATGTGCCATCACGCTGTGCTCCATCCTTCAGATCATAATCTATGGGGACATGGAGGTTATTTGAGTTTCTAAACTAATTCCAGCAGATTCTGAATTCCATAGCAGGACGAAATGTGTTTAATCTCAGGAAACATTTCAACAAATCTAAATTATTTCTGAAAATACTTCTGTCCTGCTCTTACTTCACTGAACTCCCTTGTTAGTTTACTGATGATTTCAGCATTCTGCATGCTGTCAAACATCTCTTTGCTGACAGCGCCTGGACAAAAAAGAAAAAAAAGCTGAACTTCCATAATGAAATTAAAATAAAACAGAAGCCTAAAAACATTATTTATCACAAACGACTTCGCTTTTTCGGTACGATCATTAAATATAAATATTGTTGGCAACAGACAGAGGATTAACACAGCACCAAGATTATACTTGAGCATACACAGAGTGAGATCAATACCACAAATGACTGCCTGAGCTAAAATTGGAAAGATAATCTCTTCAGCTGTGACCCCCTGTCACCCACAAACACCCATCTCCTGGCCTCCCTGTAACCTCTGACCTTTGCATCCACAGCACTGAACAATGAAGTTGATGAGCACCAGCAGCCCCGCCTCTCGGCTCTGCTTGTAGCTGTCCAGCCACTCGTCAACCACCGTCTTTATGACAGAGAGAAAGTGGACAATAAGAACACCACACACAGATAAATGATGTATACAATAAAATGCACCAACATCATGGATTTCAGCTTTAACCTCTCAATCTTGCACTATTTCTGTATGTTTTTTGTTTGATGTATATAGGTCTGTATGCTCCATCCTTCCCCTTACCTTAATTCCAACTTTATTCACCAACATCTTTGCATAACCACTGCATTATAATTCAACTTTTTATCAACACCACAACAGATTTTTGTCTTTTTCCTTTGCAGCCATTTAGTCTTTATCTGGAAGAGACTGACCACAGTACAATACCTAGGACGGATGAGTGCTGTCAATCATTGACTGCGTGATCCAATGACACTGCTCTTTCCTCTTTGCGTATCAAAAGCATTTCTGTAGGATCACATCAGTCAGCCACTGACAGCACATGATAACCTCTGTCATTGTCAGCTTGTTTTACGTCTCATTACATATGCCTCCTTCAGCTCCTCCCTCCCTTCATGTGCTTATATCTGTCTTTTCTTCCCCCCTTCCCTTTAACTAAAGGTTTGCTCACCACCATGGCACTCTTTCCAGAGCAGACTGCATCATAGATATCCTTTGCACTGATACCCTGGTTCCCCTCATCATTTCTCACAGGTCTGGGAGAGACCTGACTGGATGTCCCCTGAGAGGGTGGCTGCTGCCGCTGGAGGGAGGGGTCTGGAGGACTGGGGATGGAGCTGCTACTGGGACTGGATGTCACTCTCAATGCAGCACTGCGTCTGGGTCTCTTGGGTGGCTTGACATAAAAGAGATTTATTTAGGGATTTGGAGTGAACTGGTGTAGTCAACTGAACTGGTGGAAACCGTGACAAGATGAAGCCTTGTTTCTCTTCTGTGCATCTATCACAGCAATGCAGTTATTTTCAATACAGTTTTGATCTTTTACAATTGAAGGATCACTGACAATAATGCTTTTCCAACATGCAAAAATACCAAACATCGACAAGATCATAGTCCTGATCTATCCCATGGCTAAATGAGTAATATTTAAATAAGGTAGAGACATTTAGATTTTTTTTGTTTTTTTTTTACCTGAGACTCAAGCGTTGCTTGTTTTCTCCGCTTTGTGGCTTTCGTCTCAGGCTCAAACACACTACCCAAATCTGAGAAAGAATCCTGCTCTTCAAAACTGACAAAAAAAGAGAAAACAATTAAACAGAGACAAAACGTCAGCATCAGTAAACTCTTATGACTAAGCCTATAAATAGTACAGATCTGGGTAGGCATAATGATAAAAATAGTTCTCTTCAACATAACATTATGATTTAATGCATTATTTTTGTCCCTTTCATTTCAATGCTGCGTTTTTTTTTATTGACTCAGGTCAATTTAGCACATCATTACATCTTTCTGAACAGATCTCAAGTAAATTGTTACAATCTTGTTTATAAAGGAGTACATTGGCAATAGTTCAATTTTGAACAAAGCTTTATCTTAAAGTTTTATCTGTTAGAGAGAATACCGTCTTAGTTTCTTCTTTTTGTTCAATTTCATTAGCTGCTTCTTCAATGTTAATTTGTGAAAAAGCATGTAGTTGTGGTAAATTCCTGGTTGTGCACCGATTTATGCAGTGACTCTACATGGTCAGATCATACTTTGACTTAATGGTGGGAATATTCCACTTTTAGCTACAGATTTAAAATAAATAGTTGGCTAACTTTACCTGTCCAAAGCTGAGCTTTCGCTTGTCATTTTGGCCGATGTAGGGCACCAAGGATCGTGAGCTGACTCTGGATTGCTGTTAGCTCTGAACTGTGGGGAGCGGGTGTTAGCATAGATAAAGCCTCCAATTAGTTTTTTTTTTTTAATGTTCCAGCAAGTTCCAAAACTGATTTTTTATTAAAAAACTTCCTAATGGGTTTCAGCAAACAACACGTGACAGAAATCTTAAGACCAGCTAGCATAAGAAATTTGGTTCTAAATGTTGTACACTGCTAGCTGTTTGAAGCTTCGTAAGATGATCGTTTCAAAACATTAGCTCGTCTGAAAACGTATCCAAACAACTAATCCATTATCAGAATGATCACGTTAACAGTAAAAATTGTACTACCTTCAAATGAATGAATTTGTCCTTTCGAGAACCTTTGCAACTCCACTTCTTCACAACCGCGAACGCACGCCGAATCTGATACTGGGCGGTATTTGCCCTCTCACAATTGGCCAGCGGCCCCTCGGACCAGAAGATGATTGGTCTGTCCAAAGGTTCTTTTCATGTCCATTGGTCATTTCAAATGCGCTGTTACCATGTCGTTCACCACTGTTGCACAGTATCAAAACTTTGTTGCAGACAGTCAAAGATGGGTGTGATATTTGTATTTATTTTTGTTAATATTTTAATTTATTTTGCTTTGTGTTTTATACTACAGACTGAATCGTCTGTCCAGTTTTTTTTAAAGCAACCTGATCCGCCTATAGCTAATGAAATAATTTGGCTCTGTGAGTCCACAATTTTTTTTTCACAGTATATGGTCCACGCCCCACTGATGTTCGATTCCCCATCCTTCTCTTTTTGCCCTTCTCTGCATGGTCCATTGTTCTGTGTTTGAAAGGCCATTACCAGTGTCAATCAAAGCGGATTGAAAGTCAACTTCCGGTCTTAACCTTAAAAATAAAACCACTAAACGCAAGTGGAAACAATATGTGAAGTCATCAGTGGAAGATCCTCTCAATTCTACTTTCTAGAATTACATTAAAATACTTTCAATATTTGGCTCAAATCGTCCCGTGAATGAGTCAGCCGCTTAGGTGGCTTGCTCTGTGACCCTATTCATAATCAAATGTTGCTGATACAAACACTCGTCTTTAAGATTTCTCAAGCGCATAAAACAATGGCTAATGCAGATTCATTTCCACGCAGTTCAATATAAATCTTTGATAGCGCGTTGCCATTGCAAACTAAATCTTAACCTATTATTTTGAAGACATTCCCGTTTCCGGTGTCACCATAGCTACGACCCGAGGGTTTAACGCCGCTGTGTGAGAGATGATGCTCAGGACCAGGAGCAACTCATTCACACTCCTCCTGTATTTACGTAGGCTACACCAGCGGGTCTCCCAGAAAGGAGAAATCCACCGGACACGTCCAATGGAAACGTGTGTGATGTAAAAGCCCAGGCCGGGTGTTCATTGTATTTTCCAGGGAAACTATGACTGCTTTAAACGACTATTAATTTTGCATCCTCTTGAGCTTTTTACTTTCGCGTGCATCTATCTCGGCCAGTCGTTCATTTATCATTCGCTACTCCCTTGTCTTACATAAACCCACACACACTGCTGGTGTCTGTGTTTTTGTGAGTCCTGTGGTGAGGATGGACACCCGGCTGCTGGTTCTGCTCTGCGCTGTCGCTGCCCTGTCGGGGACCCGAAGCCCCGTGGCTGCTGCGGGGAGGAGCTGTGCGGACACCCGGCAGGTGTACTCCGAGAAAGGATATAGCACAAGCACCGCTCCGACGACTCAAATCTCAGGTACGATTCTACAGTCTTCTGTGCTTTGGATGAACATAAAACAGTGTAAACTTTAATATCTCGTTAAATATGGCAGTGAAATCCATTGAAGTTAAAGTGTCGCAACAGAAATGTTGGCGCGTCAGTCTGCTCTAGTTTGCTCTCATCAGGGATAAAAATAACATTATGCATATTAAGGTCAATGTTATTTCACTGCTCAGTAGGCTAACAGGCGCACCCTAAATCCTTACAGAAAAACTGTGCCAATAGCTATAGCATAAAATTACTTAGAAATAGCCTTGGAAAAGCATCACAAAAACAACATGGCTCTAAACTCACTAAAGAAAAAAAAAAAAACATAATGTCGAGATATCATAATGAGTTTCCCCCCTGAGAAATAATGCAGCGTGGTTTAAAACAAATTACAGCCGCCCCCTTTCTCCCCTCTGTGCGGTTTGAATAGGATAATTTAGGGGATGAGCAAATTGCCAACACCGGTGCAACAAAGAACCTCGCCCTTAATTAGTCTTTGCCCACTGTCCCACTGTTAAATCCTTGCATACAGCCTCCTCATTGGTTCTGTTCGTTGTTGATAATCTTATCTTTAACGATGACATATCATGTGGATAACAAAAGTTTTTTTTTTTAGGATAATTTCAAATTTTGGTAAAGGGTGTGGGAATGGAAAAAAAGGGGGACACAATTATTTTCAAAGATTAAAAAAACATGAGGGAAAAGGAAAAATAGCAAACCATGGAGCAAGTAGATAATATGAAAATGTTGACTTGGAGGTTTTGCCTGATGCATGTAAAATCACTGAGACCCTGTCTGCTACTCACATTCAGACTATACTATCAAAAGTAATTGTGAGTCAAATGTGTGCTTGCAAAGGATTGATTCCATGGCAAATCAGCTCAGTGTGTGAGCCAACTGCAGAATTGATTGATTTTAGGATGTGTGTGTTGGGCTATCACTGCCTGAGTCTTGGCTCACTGTCCCGTGGGCCAGGGGAGCAGATGGCCAGGAGAGAGAGGGATGAGGGGAGGCAGTTTAGAAATGGAAATAGAGGGATGAGAATGGGCTAATGGTGAGACACACAGAGAGAACAAAAGATGCAGAGAGGAACCAGATCACGGGTGGAGTTGAGAAAGAGACTTTCCACTGTATAAACAGTCGCATATTCATGCCAAATGTAAATTATTGAAACAAAGGCCTGAACCTATTCCACACTCCGAGTGCTGTGTGTTATCCCCACCTCCTCCTGACTATTGTTTGCATATATTATTACCTCAGACAAATCAGAGACCCAACCTGAGCTGACAAAGAGACAGATTGAAGCTGAATAATTCATACAGGGAAATTGCAATTTTCTCTCTCACAGTTATCTTTGATAAAAATGTCCCTATTCACTGAACAGGGAGATTACTGGAGGAATTGACCTTGCTAAAAATGGACCTACTGGCTTTATCAGCAACGGCTTCAATTACCTTTTAGCCACAAATTCAAGGCAACAGCATAGATTCATGATGTATGTTGACGTTGAATTAAAAAAAAATATTGTTTCTATATATTTGTGCTGAAGAGTTCTAACGTTGTGTTCTTTTCTGGCACTGTTGTACTGTAATGTTGGCATAGGTGAGCACCTGCGGCTCTGTCCTCAGGACTACACCTGCTGCTCGAGTCAGATGGAGGAGACGCTGTCCCTCCAGAGCGAAAGAGACTTCCTCAAAGCCATTGAAGACAACAGCCAGTTCCTTTTGACCACCTTCACCCAGAGACACCGCAGGTTTGATGGTATGTTCAGTTTCAATATGAAGATTATCTGCTTTAAAGTTTAAATAGGATTTTTTTATTTTTTTTTTAAAGCTTCAAGGGGGAGCATTTGAAAGAAAAAAGAGACATAAACTGCTCTGGGCTTCTCCCAGTCTAAACTTCCCTCTTTGCTGAGTTAAAAGCAGAAAAACTTAATTAGGACTTCTGGCTGCTCAGCTTCACTTACATGGTGAAATATCTGAGCTTCAAATTTGACTTCAAAACTTCAGAGGCCCAACCATGGGTGATACTTGTTTAATTCTAGCATTAAAACTGATTAACTCACTAGGCTTGTCACAAAGAGACAAAGAATCACATATGCTGACTTCTCTCTAAACTGTGGCACTCTCATGTTTTATAATGCAACTCAACACTGGGTTTGATCGGACCATTTCTGCTCCGTTAAAACCCCAGAATATTTCAACTCCTCTACAGACTTCAGTGCATTTGAAATATTCTAGCTCAAGCTGAATAAAGCCTGAAGACATCTCTGATAACCAAAACAGCCTTCATGGTTGTCTGCATTTAATAAATCAGTTTGCATTGCTGCAGATTTGAAGCAGCTTCATAGAGCTGAATTCTCTCCTCCTACCTGCCTTAGACTATCACCTCTTTTCTTTTTTCTTTTTTTTTTGACCTCACAGTTTTATATAATATCTGATGAGTCATATAAAGATGTTTAAGGAGTGGGAGACTGCGTATGAGTCCTAAAGACAGATGGTGGGGAAAAAAGTACACGTTGTTACACTTCTTCACTAGAGTGCAGGATCTGACGTCCCTGTAAGCTGTTAATCTTAAACAGAGGGGAAGGAGGGTGATAGAGCGCCTACGTAGAAAAGCAGCTAAGATATTAGAATAAAAGTAGGCAGGTGAGAGGTGGATATTTAATCTCTGCTTATCCTGTCTCTGTGCAGAATTCTTCAGAGAGCTCATTGACCTATCAGAGAAGTCTATGAACCAGATGTTTACGAAGACCTACGGCCTGCTCTTCACTCAGAATGCTCACGTCTTTCAGGAATTATTCATGGAGCTTCGCAGATATTACTCTGGTTGGTTTAATCTCTTCTTTGTCCAACTGGCCCCAGTCTCATAAAGGAATACTAGCTGTGTGTGTTTCCCATATAAAACAATAAGATAAGGCTTGTTCTAGTGGTTTTCTTATGTAAAAAGCTTTCACTGGGTTGCAACAAAAACACTGTTTGGCTATAGTCTGCATTCTGCAGAATTCCCTGCTGAAATGACAGTTAAGTAAATCCACAGCAGCTCTGGAAAGCAGGAAAGAAGCAGCTTTGTCTTTTAAGGAGTGCTGACGTGCCAAGAGGAATTGGAGAAAAGAAAGAAGAGAGAGAATTGGATTCCCACGGATGCCAGACCGCTTCTATTTCTGTTCCGGATCGCTCTGTTTTGGCATGACAGCCGCTCGCTGGCGAGTCCATCTGCAGGCTGTTGCTGCTTAGTCAACCTGTCTTTGTCTGCCAAACAGCATGTTCGGCTAATTTAAGGCTGTATCGTAGACTCCAGATTGTGGCGTATTTATTCTGTATAGACACTAAGATGCAGACAGCATGATTTGCCATATTATTGTCTTGCAGTCAGTGTAAAAATGAAATAAGCAGCAAATATTTTGTCATGTTTTATATTTCCATTTTGATTTATAGCTGTCTGCTATAAATCAAAGCACAGATTGCATTTTGTCCAATTCTTTGATTTCATTGCAGTATTTTTCTATTTTTCAATACTAACTTGTACCATTAAAACACCACAGTGTATTATCCTTTTTTACCAGACATTGAATCATTTCACACCTAATTGGGATCATCACAAGTTGTTGGCTATAGATTAGTTCCTTTCCCAGACTAGATTTAAACCAATATAAGTGATGCTTGTTTAACTTTTTTGAAGTAGCCTGTATTGTGTGAGGCCCAACAGGGGGAAAAAAGTCCAAAGGTAAAGTATTTGCAGAAATGCTTTACATTTTCTGTATTTTTCTGCATGACAATCTTAAAAATGTATTGCACACGCAGCTGTCCAACTATGGTAAATCAAAAAGTACGAAGATGATGTAAAAATTCTGATGCTCTTGGGTTGTTTTTTTTTGTTTTTAGATAAGAATATTTGTGTTCTGATAGACTCTTATGTCCACAGGGGGGAGTGTGAGTCTGGCAGAAGTCCTCTCAGATTTCTGGTCCAGACTGGTGGAGCGGGTCTTCACTCTTGTCAACCCCCAGTATCAGTTCAGCGAAGACTACCTGGAATGTGTGAGCAAGCATGCTGAGCAGCTGCAGCCGTTTGGAGATGTGCCCCGCAAACTTCGAGTACAGGTGTGTACGTAATGAACATGGCATGCACACATCAGATACATCTTTTAATGGAATGACAGTGGGTTGTAATATGTGACTGATCCTATTCTGACGTTTTTGGTTTCATATTCAGGTCTCAAGGGCGTTCATAGCAGCCAGAGCACTGTCTCAGGGTTTGGCTACAGGTCGGGATATTGTGAACAAAGCAACAAAAGTGAGTTGTTTCTATTCAGCATTTTTATCCTCACCTTTTAATCCCAGATTATATTTTACTGCTGCCTATAATACGTGGGCAGGCCTATAACAGAAAATGCGTACCCTTCCTATCACTATCAATCAAACAAAGTGTTCTTCTTAATAATCATTTACGTATTTCCAATGTTTATCTATTGTTCCTCCAAAAGCAAAAACCACAAGTTAGTGGAGACCCTGTATATTTTCCCAGTTCACCCATAATTACTCGTTTAAGAGTAATCATTGGCGTTTCCAACCTAGAATCAAGATGTAGTAATAATAACAATACCTGAATAATTAGTGACAACAAATAATTGCATCAATAAAGTTCTCGTGTTTACTGTCATGTTTTGTGATTTATTCTTCTTTATCTACTGCTTTCTTTTCAGCTGACTGCAGATTCAGACTGTGTGCGTGGCCTGATGCGTCAGTGGTACTGCTCCCTGTGTCGAGGCATCCCCTTCTTGCGGCCTTGCCACTCCTTGTGCCTTAATGTGATGAAGGGCTGCTTAGCCAATCAGGCGGATTTGGATACAGAATGGAACAATTTCATCGGTGGGTGAGGGGGGAAAAGCTGGGCTTTGTGAGGATGGAACTCAACATCCTGATATTGTGTACATAAAGTGCTGTATGTGGGGTCAAGCAGAGGCTGATAGTGAATCTGGATTTCCTTTTTCATCTTTGTTATGCTTCTGCAGTTAAAGTTTTATGATCTGTTACTAAATTGTGAAAGTTTTCCAATTTGAACAGTATTTCTGCAAAGTATTGAGGTGCAAGTTATTCACCAAGCTGTTCACAATTTGAATCAACAGCTGGGCATTTTAACACTGAGGTCTATGAGGATTAATGCAGGTTTGAAACCAGCCTCAAGTGGACATCTGTGAAACTGCAGTGTTTGTTGCTTTGATGTTGGCATCCTTGTTCAGCCTCAGAAGTTTCCTCTGTTCATACTTTTCCTACCCATGCTTACAGTCATGTTTTTAACATAATTAGATCAAGTAACCACGGTGCGCCCTGGTAAAATGCGTGGGCCACTGATCGCTGCTCCCAGCTAAATCTTTAATGTTTCTCGGTGAGGTAGATTATGTATTTCATCTAAAACTCTGAAAAATGAATGCCTTCTAATTCAATGATTTTAGATGTGTATGCATAAAAATGTCGCCGCCCAAATTACTTTTAGCAGCTTAATGAGTTATTACCATAATTAAACTGGACATGCCCAAAACTAGATTCCCTTTATTGTGCCCCTGTCAATCATTTACTTTTGCGTTTTTTTTTTTTCCTGTAATAAATTCCTCCTCCATTAATCATTCACGCCTCTCTGCTCTGCCACAACTGATCTGTCTTCTTGTCTCCCTTCGTCTTTCATCAAACATATGCATTCCCTTCATTTTTTTCTTTTCTTTTCATGTACAGTGCCTCTTTTTTACCTTTAATCACACCATCCACATCTACAGCATTCAAACTCATTTTACATTTTATGGACTCCTTCTCAAACCACCAGTCCTCTTTTTTTCACTCTTCTCCGCTTATGAATACAGCTTACTGGTTTGATTTACATCACCTTCTGAAGAGATGTAAATCACACTCTTTCAGTTAGATTCTAGGCATGGGTGACCATTGTCTTGACATTTGTCTAGCTCTGCAATAGAAAAACTAGAGAAACCTTTACTTTTCTCAATGCATTACCATACTATGAGAAGTTTCTGTTGGTCAGCAAACTTTATCCCCCACTCTTTCTCTTGCTCTGCCCTATACCAGATGCTCTGTACCTGGTTTCAGAAAAGCTGGAGGGACCATTTAACATGGAGCTTGCAGCAGACTCCATCTCTGTAAAAGTATCGGAGGCCATTATGCATATGCAGGAAAACAGTGTCAGCATCTCCAGTAAGGTAAGAAAGAGGGCACAAGCAGATGATGACCTAAAATAGAAACTAACGTGTTTTAGTTTTTTTTATTGTTTTCCTGTAATTTGACATCTGAGCCGTTCAACTAAAACATTTTGAACCTTTTGAAGGTACATAAAAGTAATCATCTGCTGTTCTCTATAATCCACTCCTACATATAAAAGCTATAATTTTGATGATTATTTAATTTTAATGTAGAAAATGACAGGAATTGTGGCCAGAACATTAAACCTAACTGTATGATTAGATCTGCCAGAGAGATGACCACATCTGGTGAGAAACAGAGATGTTCCTGGATTGTGATGTGAAAAAAAAAGGAAACTTTTTTTTCTAAAGGCCATTTTGTACGACTCAAGAACCTCATTAACATCACACTGAGCTTTTTAATGGTGCCAGATTGAATCAGTCCTTGCTGCAGCTGTCAAAAAGAGCAAGAACTACCTTGCAGCTTTTCTGAAGATGCTTTTTTTGTTTTAGATATAAAAAGAAAAAAAGTGCGTGTGTGTTTTGTTGTTTACATCAGGTTTTTCAAGGTTGTGGAAACCCAAGGCCAGCTCCAGCCCGGTCCAAGCGCTCACCCAAAGAACCAGGGGGCAACAGGAGGCCCTTCCGCACCTACACCCCTGAGGAGAAACCCACCACTGCTGCAGGCACCAACCTGGACCGACTGGTGAGGAACAAACAGCTGCTTTACCTTAATAACACTAAACTCTCCAGAGTTAACCATCTAATGACCTCTTTTCCTGAGCTGCAGTTTGATGCTGAGAATACAATGGACTTTTAGTTTTTTTAATTAAATATGACACTAATAAGAGCAGAGAGGAGAAACAAAACTCAAATAAAAAGGTCGGAAAACCTCATCAATAGACTAAAACACTCTGTGTTGATCATGAGTCGCACCTTTTACAGTTATGTTATAAAAGCTCATCATTTAGACGTGTTAAGTTAATATGCAACAGGATTGAGATACAGCTGAGCAAATAGTGAGCAAAAGAGGACTGAAATAAGTCCAATCCTGTCCATCGGTGACTTGAGTGGTCTTGCAATATAGAAGCTCTCGAAAAAATATTAGATATCAAGAGTAGAGAGGGAGGAAGAGCATAAAGCATTTTCATCTATTTATAAGACCAAAAATATGTGTACTTTAAGGGCTGACCTAGACGCAGTGTCATGTCAGATTTTCACTTTAGCCAGTTTCAGCACCACAGCTTCCAGACACTTCCTCTAGCCAGCCATATAAATACAGATACTTTAAAACCAGGTCTGACTCATAATAGATTTCCTTCCACCTCCACACAGGTTACTGAGCTGAAGGAAAGACTGCGGCCCATGCGAGGCTTCTGGGTGTCCCTCCCACACACCATCTGCAACGATGAGAAGATGGCTGCCGACGTCACTAATGAGGACCGCTGCTGGAATGGGCAGACTCGGGGGAGGTGAGCAAGATCAGAGCAAAAAAGCTGGAGGTGGGTCAGATCGAAGGAGTGACAGTGTAGAGGTGGAAGGATGCAACAGATGGAACTAAGTTTATTTAATTTAGCCATCACCAGTCACCCACATGGTCTTTGCGTGGGTCTGCTTTCCTTTATGCACACAAACACAGCTGACACTCTACACTGTAGAGTCCTGTGTGTTTGTGTAAAAGAGGCAAATCTAGAAAGAGGCAAAACAAGTCTGCACGATGGCGTCTGTGATGTTGCAGCTGCATTAGAGCAGTTTATATAAAAATACACCCACGTTTTGTGTTTTAATCTCAAAGTGGGACTGAAGCCAATATCAAATTTTATACTGCCGTCATTAAATTAGTCAAAAGTAATTACATTTATCACACTAGTGGGGCAGAAATAAAGACACTATTAAGCACCAATGTGATGGCAGAAAGAGGGGTTTATTTATTTATTTACAAGCTTTTACACAAGCTATTGGCTCGACAGCAGTTTGTCAACTACAAGATCAGTGTGAAGTTCCCTTGTATCTTATATTCATGTGTAGACAGCCATACCCTGCATGTCTTCTTTGAAGCCTGAAGAAATATAATTCTTTATATGGTTATCACAAGTCCTGAGGCTATTAGATACTCCAAGGTTATTGGGCGCTGGCTGGTATGCGATGTGTGCGATAGGAAAAAGCACTTAGTATGTATGTTTGAGCGTTCATGTGATTAGAAAAGTACTATACAAGTGAAGTCCATTTACCATTTACAAGGATGTTACTGTGACAAACAGTTTATTTCCTTTACATTATTCATAATTATTCTTTTCCAAAATTGGTTGAAATTGCAATTACCCTCTAGGATAAATAGACTATTTTTCATTTCATTGAAATCATTTATCGATCGCATCTCTTTTGCAGATGTTCTTTGGACAATCTGATTTATAGTGCCCCAGTTTGTATTAGACATGGGAAATTCAAGGATTTATACAAATTGCAAACAAAAATTCAGTGCAGCTTATTCTCCGCTGTAAAGCTTTTATCCTGAAGGATAAAAGTTGAATAAAAAGTATCAATGTAATACTGGATGTGAAAAATTTAATTGATGGTTTGAGTGACATCTAATGATAAAATTTAAGATTGCAGGCAAATAACTCCTACCTCTTCATGCCTTTTTTTATAAGCATGAGGGCCAAAAAATTACAGTGGCAGTACAGTGGCCCCCCCCCCTAAGTTGGCACTTTAGCGATGGTTTTGCCAGTTAACTTACAGTAAAGTAACAAACATTGTTCAGTTTTTTCCCTAAGATTTGCAGTACATTTTGAACTAAGCTGTTCTGTTGTCCTGAGTTAGGAATAAATGACTGAACAACCGTCTGCAATCCACGTCAAAGAACTTCTGGACATTCAGAAGTCCCTGATTACAACATGCCCTCTCCCAAATGTACACATGCTGAGACAGAAATTCTGCATATAGCACAGAAACGTTTTCTTATGAACATCAAATGATGTTTCCGTCAGTTTATACCCCAAATGTTAAAATAGCTTCTTAAATTGTTGTACAAATTGCATAAAATTTCAAATAAATCAATCTGATAGTTGCTAAGTCAGTCATCAAATACAACAGGATTAATCATCTGGGTATCTTTAATGTCATTTATATTATTTATAGTATTGTTTATATAATTTTATTAGTCCCTTCCACTCAAGGACATGATTATTGTTTAAATATAGCGTGTGCATTAATGCTTCTTTGTGCGTGCTCAGGTACCTGCCAGATGTGACAGGTGATGGACTGGTTAGCCAGATCAACAACCCTGAGGTGGAGGTGGACATTGCCCGTCCAGATGTGAGAACCAGACAGCTGATTATGGAGTTAAGGGTGGTGACCAATAAACTGAAGCATGCTCAGAGCGGACAGGACATGGACTTTATGGACAGTGAGTGATTCTGACTGTCAACATTTACAGCATGTGTATATGTGAAAACGAGTTTGAGAAAATCCATAATATTTATCAGTATATAATCATACGGCAGTTAAGAATGTGCTGAGGTTGCCTCCTGACACAACTACAACACCTAAGAATTTTTTTCCTTGTTTCAGGTGAGGAGGGCAGTGGCTCAGGTGGCGGAGATTATGGTGAAAGGTACAATGATGACTGGCCAGGATATGGGCCTTACTCTCCACCTTACAGTAAACCCCCGCGTAATCCCGCGTCTAGTCCCGTAAAGCCTCCTCGAGGCCGAGACAGAAACGGGCCCAAGTGGAACAAAAACAACGGACATGGACGGGCTCGGTCTGCGGCCAGTCTGCACACCTTCTCCCTGGTTCCCCTGCTGTCTTTGCCTTTCATGGTCTCTGTGTCCCCCATGTGGAGATAGCTGGTTATTACTGTCCAGAGGTATAGAGGATTTTCTTTCAAGCTGGAGTCTAAGCACATTATGAAGGGAGGAAAAAAACCACCATTCCATTTGAAAACACCAGCAACATAAAAACTAGACAATGAAAATAAAAAAAACAGGCTAATTTAGCAATAATCAATCTTTTTACTGCACTAAATAAATCAAAATGAATTAAAATTTCCTAACTAACACAAGAGATATTACTCAGTATTAATGGTTAATAATGGTTACAAACAAAACCTAATAAGCACGGCCATGTTTTTAGTGCCATTTTTGAGATATTGACCGATGTGAGTTTGATGCTGAATGGTGAGCTCCACTGGAAGTCTTGAGAGAGAAATGTTTCTTTTTAGGGAAAAAAAAAAAACATCTCATGAAATTGGCAGTTTGGCTGGATGAATGAGCCGCAGCATGGTTTACTGGCCTGTGAGGCAGAAAATAGCTGTGGCAGTTAATACTGTCTGTTTGTTACTTTTCTCATGAAATTCAGTTCATACATATAATTTGGTTTTAGTCTGGCTGTAGTTTAAAATTTTTTTCCCTTTTTTAAAAATCTTGTGTAATTGTTAGAAATTTAATTTACTCGCTCTATTAAGTCTCATTTAAAAAAAGGTAAAAAGAGATTTTTAAAACCAAACCAAGAGCTGAGTGTGAATGTAAAAGCTTAGACTTATTTGGGTTGCTTGTATGCAACATATTGATATTTTTTTATTTATTTGTAATATATTCCTATAGTTCTTTGTTTTATCAGTTTGGAGGAAACATTTGAGTGTTTTTAATTTCTGCAAGTCATTTGTTTTTAACTTTCTCTGGAGGGGAAACAATAGGGAAAAAAATAGTATTGTTAGTATTGTTCCCACACCAATATAATAACAGCTGCAGTTTCTTTTTCTGTTGTCATCCTTCTCAACCAGAGATGATGATGCATTATGTATGAAAATGTGCGTGTGCATGTATGATGGTTTTATATTATATATGTTCTGCTGTTTAAGTTCTGAAATTTTGTTGAGAAGTTGGGATGTTTTTATTAATGTACTTTTCTACTTGTTGTACTTAATAGAAAATCAAATAATGCTCAAAAACTCAGCATGTTTACACGACAATATAAAACAAATTGTTAGTCTGACAAACACCAGACTTTTAACATGGAAGTAAATGTACAAAATCAAAACTCTAAAAAAAACCACAACTACGATAATTGTGTCTTATGGGGTTTTGAAGGGTCCTAGATTCCTGCAGAAAAGGAAACTTGTCCTCGCTGTTACCTGCAGCTCTTCCTGTTTATCAACTGTAATACTTGCACAGTGCATGGCATGTTACAAAAGTCAAGAGGGGTATGACACCAAAGCACCTGCTGAGCCAGTTATTGGGGCATTCATTTTGTGACAACCATAATGGTATCCCATAGCATAACACCATTACCCTTCCATGCATATGCTGGGACAATGATATTTGTCCAATTTAAATGGCCAGGTCAATCTTAACCATAGCTCAAGTCAACTGTGTATGTGACTGTGCTGACTGAGTGAGCTTTTATTGTGATTTGGTGTGATGATTGATTACAGAAACAAATTATGTCAAGAACTTTTAAATAGCATCTCTTAACTTTTTTTGTGCTTTTTAAAAAAACAAACATTTTCTTTTCATTTTTAATTGCTAAGTGTGCCTCGATAAAGATGACATCAAAGAACATGAAGGTAAGAAAGTAAAGGGAAGGCTTTTGGTAAAACAGGATTAGATTGACATACTGGTAAAAATGCTTAACTTGCAGAGTTAAATTATTATTTTTTTTGGTGCTAGACTATGCTGGTTAGCTTAGCTAGCAGGATGTTACTAAAAAGGAGCATGACATTTTGTAAAGTTATGTAGCCTACTGGACTATTATTAGCAGGGGTAGTTGCCATGTAGTCTAGCCTAATCAGCCGTAACTCAGGCTCAAGTAGAAGTGCAACTTATAACTCCAAAGTTTAAACTTTTTTTTAATCTTCTTTTTAAAAACAAAACAAAACACTGTACTTGATGACAGCATTTTCAACTGTGTTTTTATGAACTCTAAATAAGCTCCATATTCTCCAGTTTCAAGCTAAGCTAACTAGCTAGCTTGAGTTACAGCTACGACTGCTAAGCAACTTAAGCATATTTTCCAAAGTGTTGAACTTCTCCAGAAGGTGAATCTGTTCATTGGACCTTTAGAAGAGAAAAGAGGCAGATGATCTCAAGGAATGTATAAACGCTGCAAAGTGACACTTCTGTTGAATAAGAAATTGTGAAATGCAACTTGTATAAAAAAAAAGAAATGTTGGAAAGGATTTCCTTGTAAAACACGCCCACTTTTGCCAAAAAATAATTGTTTTTAAAGGCAACCTTTTGAAAATGCTTTTTAAAGATATATTGCCACCAGCAGTCAGATATGGGTAGGCTATGCCTGTTTGAAGTCAAAGCCTTCCTAGACGGTAGAAACAGTAACTCTCTCTACATCATTTTACCACACTCAGCATTACAGTATATTGCACAATCACAAATTTAAAAAGTGTTCCCTCGGTATTCCAGATAATTCAGTGTTGTAATAATTTGCTGTTGATGGATAACAGGCAGCTAATTCAGTGGTGGCTGCAATATTTCCACAGAATTTCAGGAAACTACTTTGTCCCATTCCCTGTACTCTCACATTCCTTCACGGTGAAAGTATAGTACAACTTTATATGTTGTAACTGGTTTTTTGGTATGAAATAAGTGTTTCTTTATTTGCTCCATTAAAAAACTGGAAAAACACTAACAGTTTTTTTTTAAATGTTTATTTTTTACAAAGATAGCCAAAATAACAGTTAAAAAAAGTCAACATATCAAGTTATGGCTGTTTTTTTTTTTGTTTTTTTTTATTGGCTATTTGAGTTAAAGCAGCAACATGAAGTATTTTGGGACATCTAGTGGTGAAGTTGCAGATTACAACCAAATCTGTTCTGTCTCACCCACTGTCAATTTTGTCTTACAAACTAGTGTCATAATATAAAAGGTCATCTCTAAATTCTTCACACTCCTCCTTACTAAAGTAATTACAAGTTTATATCAAGCAAGTTCATCAACTGTGTCAATATAAAACACGGTGTATGTGATCCTGAGAAAAAGTTGAAGCCATGCAATCACCAGTTCCTGACATGCACATCAAACCTCATCAGCCCTTAAGGAGAGTCCACCCTGTCTTTGGACTTTCATCGTCTGGGAGCTTCTTGCTTTGATCAAAACAATGGATGCTTCCCCGCTGAAGAAAGACAAATATAAAACCGAGTCAGAACAAAATAAACTGTTCACTAAGGATGTACATGTAAATATGGTGATAGAAAATAAATGATCATTGCACATTATGACAAGCCACACATACTTATGCTTGTTTTATTTTCACTTACCTTCCAAACCAAGAGGCCAAAAAACAGCAACAACAGAAGCGCTGCAATGACTGTCAGGAAGATTATCCACCATGCTACTTTGGTTAAGAAACCAACCTTTTTCTCAAGGAACACTGTCAGCTTTACCTGTGGATGAGGAAATAATATGTAGAAACTCAAACTCACAAACCAAGGTGCCCGGAAGAATTTATGTTACATTGTTAAATGTAGTTATTGGGAACTTGCCTGAGTCCTGGGGTTTCCTTGTTTAAATCCAATATTCTCCGGAGAGTTGGTTAGACTGAGAGCAGCCTCTATGACAATGTTAACGTAGTTCAAAGAGCTGTAATCCTAATATGAGATGAAAAATAATAAGTTAATGGGATGAGCACAAGTGATGAAGAAACTGTCAGAGTGAGCCACAAAGCTGAACATCCATGTTAATATCTTATAAAAGTAAAACCTTAAAAGTACAGTAAATTGTATTTTCATTATCCCAAATTATTATCTTTCCTTTCAGATCACTTGGACTCAAGAAAAACTAGTTATGGTACAATACAATGTCAGTTTGTTGGTCAGACATAAATAATGTACTCAAACTCCTTAAACTAAAGTCAATGGGAGTTTTGAGAAGTCATCAAAGAAAATAAGACATTTTAAAAAATCTGCCATTAAAAACATTATTACATTTTTTACCAATCGTACACACACACAAATGACACTTTACAGACAATACTGCAAAAAGTGAGAACCTCATTTAACAACAAAATGACTCGAAACTGCTAAACCCTATGCACAATTCTAGTGTTCTCACTTGAATATATTTGTAAATCACTATTTTTCTAAACACCAAACAAAAACTCCATCAATTTGCACATTTTGTTCACCAATGAACACATGCTTACAAAATGCAACACACTGATTATTAGTCTTACTCATTTTACACTTGTAAAAAAGCAGAAAAGCAAGAGAAGGCCTGTGGGTGGTGGAGATCATTCAGGATGAGGAAGACAAAGGCAAGCAAATATATCTAATGAGCAGGATCAGATGAGATGCCATATTTCTTTGCTTTTTTTTGTCAAGTCCAGTTGCATGTCTTTGCCTCGCAGCAACAAATACAGTAAATAGTTTTTTGCTACAATCTTGTATCTGATTTATGTGTTTTTCATGTGAAATTACTAGTTTTTCAACATATACACCACCAGTCCAAACTTTGGACACTCTTTCCAATTGGATTTAATGGTAAAGTGTATCCAAACTTTTGACTGGTAGTGTATACTGTAAAATAACCTTTGTGTTGCATGTACATGCAGTACAGTAAATGCTATTCTGAGGCAAAAAATCATAAACTTCATTAAAATAGCAAAAACAAAATTAATTTTCACACAAAAGTACATGCCCTCATGAAGCCTAAACATCTACAAACAACTCTGATGGTAATATTTTGAATTTATTCAATTAGTGTTTATTTGATGTATTGTCAGACAAAAATATGAAATAGCTGTATGTATTATTTTGGTGGAAGGAATCAATTTTGAGAAGAGAGAATGTGGTTTTCAGTGCTATGGTTCATTTTGCAAGAGATTTGTGAAATCTTGATAACATAGATAACTTGTTTTTGGATTGTGCTTAGAGCGTTGAGAAACTGAGCTGCAGTTTCTGGAGATGTGTTTAAATGCTTGGGGAAAAACTATAATATGTATGGTGTGGGGTCATGGGTAACCCTCAGTTTAACTTTCCAGAACTGTTGTATTTCTATTATGAATGAAACACCTCTTCCAAAGTTGTGTTCCAAAGGCGTGAATGCAGAACCATCAGTGCAGTACTATCCAGGCCCAGCAGAGGGCAGCGTATCTCCACACAACTGAGTCCATCTGAGCAGGTCTGAAAGGGAAGACAATAGGCCCGAGACAAAATACACATGAGGGATTTGACATCTAATAATAGGTTAACCTTTACTTAAAAGCAAATAACATCTGTACAGCATAATGCTATGATTACACTGTTCAGCTTCATGATTTCTTACCAAAGTTTTGTATGTTCTTGTTGGGAGAAGTGTAAAGTCATCAGTAGAGAGAGCTTCAAATCCAGCTTCACGTCTTTGCCTTGAGGGAGCATCTGAACCCTTGAGTCCAGATATGAACATGTTAGAGGTTTATAAACATTGGTCAAGTTTTAAGGAATTGTGGTAAAATTGGAATAATTTATACCTTTACATGTCTGAGTGGATTGACCTCATTCACAGGTGAACAGGGGACAGAGTGTACGCCTGTGTTGCTAACATGAGTCAAGTACAGGAGCCATTTTCCTACAGAGTCCTTCTTTGGCCAGAAGATGTTTAATGATGCATTTGTAAAAGACCTCAGTGGCCTTCCTAAATTTGTTATCTGTTTAAGGAAATACAATATATTGTGGACCTATGTTTGAACAAGATACAGTATAATCTTGCAGTTAAATGCATTTAAAAACAAAATAAAAGCAAACATTAGCTCACCTTGAATTCAAATTGAACTGATGGTCCTATTTCATCTATTGATTTAATGGCTCTTTTACCCTTCAGGTTTTCACCAAGTGAGACCTGAGAAGGCTTGGCTAACCTGAGACATAAAAACAAAACATTATTAGTAATCATTTCAGTCAATTTATCCAAACAGCCCCCAAGTAATATCTGCATGATAAAGAAGAAAGACAGCAGGTAGTACCCACCCTTGTATTTGCAACCTCAACTCAAAAACCACTTTGGCTAATACCTCAACTGGTTGTATATCCTGCACGCTTGTCCTACATCACAGGAATAACAGAACATAATTATCCATACACGTTTACGGCCCTATAATCAATGACTTGTGCAAATTTCTGTACTGATCATCAGCCTACATACGTTTCAAGTTGCAAAGTGACGTTTACATCTTTTGTACTTAACGAGATGCCGGAGGTTGTGAGTATGATATGAAAGGTCACCTGGAGGGAGTAAAATAATCAGTCATTCAGTGCAGATGGTAACACCCACATGGAAGAAACTAAACAACACCTCTCACCTCAGCATCTCTTTGGAGTGGATTTCCCAGTTCACAGTCTATTAGTGTTCCATTGTCATTGGCTAAACAACTCACTTGTGTTTCCTATGGGTTCAGACACTCACATAAAAATGTGGTATAAATATGCAAAGTGTACCTGAGTACAATTCTTTCACAGCTGTTTGTACTCACAGCTGTTCCACTGTGGACTACAGAGGAGTAGCGCAACGTGTCTGGAAGCATAATGACTGAGTGACTCTGATGTGCATCGTCCCCGTTTCTGTTTGTTACAGTGATCTCCAGGGCTATGTCTTTACCAGAAGGAGTGATGACTGCAACACCATCCTCCCTAGGGAGTGATATTATCACAGATGAGAGAGCGGTTTGGGTGGAAGGGGTTAGTATTTAATCAAAAACTCTGTTTTTGGATTTGGATATTTCTGTTTACCTGACCAGCGATTTGAAAACATCTTCACCATTTTTTGTCTCTTTGGAGCAGAACTTGTGCTGGAACTGCAGGTTACTTTGGCAGATGTTGTCACTGCCACAGCCCTCATTTATTAGGGTTATCTTTATAAAAAAAAAAAAAGGTTACAAAAATTGTTTCCTCTCTACATGTTCAAATTTCTTTTAAAAACAAGATTCTAAAATGAATTAGCATGGTTATAATGTCTAGAAATGAACACACTGAGAGTCATACCTCTGACACAGTGGTCTTCTGTTGGTAAAGGTTGAGGATGGGAGTGATGTTGGACACATCTGTACTTGCACTGGTTGTCTCACTGAAGCTCCACAGAGACACAGTGACAGAGACGGGGATACTGCGCAGCCTGTCGGAGGTGTCTCTCTGGAACAGAAAAGCTTAATTTTGGTTCATTGTGACACTTTGGTGTATTTGGGGCTAAACTGCTATAACAATTGTTTGCTGAGCAGGTTTGATGTAAAGAATTCACCAAATGACAATATGTGTTACTGTATATGCTTCTCTGTGTTTCCTTTTGGGTATTATAACATTCAAAATGGGCCTTTAAAAAAACAAAACAACAACTTATAACTGCTTGGCTTTATAAGTGTTTATACAGTACGTCTATTTAATGGACAGTTATCGTAATATTGTACCAGAAGTCGGAGCTTTGTTTTGGTACAGATTTGTCTCCCTTGTTCAGGCAGCTCCACTTTTCCTCGAGAAGACCCGAGGAAGTCAACTCTGGGCCTTGGTCTTCCGTCAGAATCAGCCTCAAAAGTGTAGTTGAGCACTGTGAATTACATTTACTGATGAAATTAAAAGCATCATCAACCGATTAATTTCTACTGGGAACAGTATATTATTGATAATACTAGATTCAAGTCACCCAGGGCTACATAACATACAGCAACATTACTGCCTCTAATAGTGCCATTGCATACCAGGCTGCTTCTTTTCAAAATCAGTATTTAACAGTGTAACATCACTGTAGGGGTATATGAAATGTATCCAGAAATGTAAGTGAAAAAGTGAAAAACATTACATATAGTGTGAAGGAAAGTAAAAATAAAGCCAGGAAACTCACTCAATTTATGGTTAAAGGATGCTGGATGTGCTGTGTAGGTAAAGCAAGCTTGACCTGCAAAATAACTTGAAGTTTGTACAAAAATGTGTTGGATTAAAATTTCATGAGATCCGAGTAAGATCCAGTTACAATTTGAGGTTTTAATATCTCACCACGTCTGTTCATCACACCGTTCTTTTGTGATGTCTATTTGATTTGGTGTTATCTTGAGAGAGGTGCTGACAGTGATGACTGGCCGAGCTCTGTAACACAGGCAACACAAATTATACAGCTGCTTGTATAAAAAAAACTATTAAAACTATTTTTCTCTATTACACTGAAATGATGAAATTACCTGAAAACAAAAACAGAATCTGAGAGCGATCCAACAGCCAGATCCGGGTACTGATTGTCGTCCACGTCCAGGTTACCACTTAAAGAATATCCAAATAGAGTCACTGCCTTTGATCCCGGTGAGAGTACCTGAAGAAGGAGAAATTAAGAGATGAATATCTTTCTGAATTTATCTCTGAAGCCTGAATATTTCCAAGCAGAGATTTGAAGTGTTGATAAGAAAACACGCTTACCTGCGCAGCTTTTCTGTTGATACCGTCTGATGAGCCGCAGTAAAGGTATACCCGACCTGAACTGTCATATGGTGCCCCTACAGCAATATCTGTTAACAAAGTTAAAAACTTTATCAGCGATAAAGACGGTAGTTAACTGTAAATTTAAACAAAGGGAAAATATTTAATTCAAAAGCAATAATTAATTTATTTTTTATACAAATACACAACAATGTACTATATGTTTCCTTTGTGTCCTTTAATTCAAGATTTCTTCAGCTTCTGTTAACCCTGAATGGTACATGTTAGATTATATATTTTGATGTCATTACCTCCATAACCATCTTGATTTATGTCTCCTATATTTTCCACTGCAAGACCAAACATGGAGTCTTCATATCCGTGAAGTGCGATGGGATCAATCTTCTCCCAGTTTTTTCCATTGGTGTTAATATAGATGAAGACTGCTCCCCCCACCACCCCATCTTTTACAAAGAACTCTGGTGCTCCTACAGCAAGATCGTCCCACCTGCGTCAAATGCACACAACAGATGTCAACACAACAGGTGTAATACAAAGAACAGAACCCTTTGCAAGCCTCTCTGGGCATGCTTTATATCTAGTTAAGACACTTGAGACGGTGCAGCTCCCAACATGGACTCCTGCCAGGCTGAAATTATGAAAGAGTGAAAAGGTTGTGGCATAAACTGCAAACTGTTTATTACACACAATATTGTGTTGGAACAATATTCATGACTTAAAAGAATATATTCTCTGAGGAACGTCAATGTTCTTTATCATTTTAGCTTCAATCTGCTGTGTGAATTTGGACATTTCTTATCACCCACTGCAAAAACCTAAAACCTAACTTTTATGGACAGAATTTCTGGGGATAACAGGACATTCAGGGGTTCCGGTTTGGTCTCAGGATTGGGCCCCAGCTTTTTTGCAGCTGATCTGGTCCTGTTTGCTTCATCAGTCAGTGACCTTCAACCCTCCCTGGAATGGCTCCTGGCCAAGTGTGAAGTGACTGGGATAAAGGCGCTTACGTACTCCACGAGAAGCAAGAAATTTGTTCTCGTTCTCAAGGCCACGAGAACAAAATCACGTCATTTTGTTCTTGCCGGACGCGTTTGAGGACACTTCTCGACGCATCGAGCTGGCAGAACTTTCTTCTCATGGGGCTCTGAGAAGTATTGTGTGATTGGTCGGACATTTGAGGTGCGCGTAGATAATGTAGGAAAGCATGGACAGCTTTAATCAACAGCTGGTCAAGGTGGTGAGAAAGTACAAACGTATCTATCCATCCATCCATCCATTTTCTGTACCGCTCAATCCATGCAGGGTCGCGGGTGGGCTGGAGCCTATCCCAGCAATTATCAGGCGAGAGGCAGGGTACACCCTGGACAGGTCGCCAGTCTATCACAGGGCCACAAACGTATCTAACACACGGTAAATAAAGACACAAATTTTGCCGTGTGCACAATCCTGCACTGTCACGGACGAAGTTTCACGTGAAATAAAAGATAACCAGGTCAATCAGCTCATTGCCCATAAAGACACAGACGCCCCGTCTCGGACAACACTTCTCGTGGAATATGAAATGCCCCAACGAAAACGTACTTTTTTCTTGTTCTTGTGGCCTCGAGAAGAAGAACAAAGTTCTCGCTTCTCGTGGAGTATGTAACAAGCTTAAGAATAATCCCCTCTAAATCTGAGACCATGGTCCTCAGCTGGAAAATGGTGGAGTTCAAGGAGTTCAAGTATCCCAGGGTCTTGTTCAAGGATGAGGGTAGAATTGAGCTTGAGAACCACAGATGGATCAGTGCAGCATCCACAGTGATGCAGGCTCTGCATTTGTCTGTCCTAGTGAAGAAGCAGCTGAGCCATAATGCAAAGCTCTCGATTTACTGGTTTATCTACCTTCCTACCTTCACTTATAAATTGTGTGGGTCATGACCAAAGAATGAGATTGCGGATATAAGTAGCCAAAAAAGGCTTCCTCCACAGGGTGGATGGGATCTCTCTTTGGGTTAAAAGCTTGGCTTTCTGGGAGGAACTCAGAATAGAGCCCTTGAGGTATAGGACCATGGTTAGGATGCCTTCTGGATGCCTTCCATGATGCCTCCTATAAGGGAAGACCCAGGACACAGAGGGACTGTGTCTCTTGGCTGGCCTGGGAGTGCCTCAGGAATCCCTGAATGAACTGGAAGAAGTGGCTGGGGAAAGGGACATCTGGGCTTGTCTGCTTAAACTGCTACCCCCCCCCCCCTGATTAGACCTAAGATAA
>JAOXYM010000007.1:13594070-13610896 GCA_028567055.1 Leptatherina wallacei | reverse complement strand
CTAATACTGATTAATCATGTAAAACCCACAGTGAAGCGACACTATGAGAGTAGAAAATACATCTGCTACTTTTAGCCATATGAAAATACTTTATTTTTTTTACAAACAGCATGTGATAGACAAGAGATGCTGCTGCATCTCAGCCAGTCTGATTTGTGTTTGATGCTTCTCTAATAGTTTTTCACTGCATGTGTAGATTATTTCAGCCGTAGAACACCTGACGTTGTCAAAGCCAAGAAACTGTGCTACTTTTTATAAAATGATTTTATGGAACTGGTGGCTTTTATTGACAAGGGACTGAGATATTCAAGCCATGTTACCTTTCTATCATCTTCAACTAGTCTGCTCATTCTCTGACATCAAGAAGGCATTTTTGTCTCGACAACTGCTGCTCACTATATTTTCTCTTATTTGGTCCAAACTCTTCACTTCAGCAAGTCGTCTGACCATGTGTACATGACTAAATGTATTGAGTTGCTGCCATGTAATTTAGCTCTTCTTTTTCTGTTTGAAGAGAAGTGCAAGAAAGTGCTCAGTGTATTATGGGATGGCGAAGTATACTGCAAGTCAGTCATATATTCTTTATCAAACAGAAAAGCGTTCAGGTTAATTTTACAGAGAGAACTGGGAATGTGCCCTAATAATCACAGACCGTGCAAAAAGGATCCCTTTCTCTAGGCGTCCTTGTAAGGTTTCACCTTACTTAATGTAGGATGGCGGCGGCCACTCCTCTGCTGCATCTCCAGATCATCTCTTAGATTATTGACTTGCATCTGTCGCCATCTTTTCTCCTGCTTGACAGCCTCTTTATCCAACCTGGCACTCAGGTCACTCTGGAATTGAAGGCACCTCTGCAACATGCCAGAAATGGAGTTGATATCCGCTGATTCTGGCAGCTCCTCCCTGGATTCCATGGCTTTAAGTGGGGCTCCTGAGGTTCCCTCTACTGGGTCCTCCACTGGTACAGTGTCAGCCCCTTTATTGGACTAGGAATTATGTTTAGGCCCCACGTTGGCATCTGTATGGTGTACACTCAGGTCAGCAGCAACACATCCCACTTCTGACACAAACTGTAAGGTTTCCCCAGGGGATATCACCTTACTTAATGTAGGATGGTGGCAGCCACTGAGATGTACAACCAAAGAAATGCAGAAGAGTCCAGTATCGGCAGAGCTCTGGGTTTTTTACTTACGTTTTTTTAGTTAAATATACATCACCACACATTGATTCCTTTCTCTTTTTCCCCAACTTTTTCCCAACCATTTAGTACACATGACAGGAGTGTATTTACTAGTGTGACCCATTAAAACTATCATTCAATGCAAAACTAACTATGAATACTATAAAAAACTAAATGATATCACCCCTTAACCAATTACCTAAACCATCAAAACAACAAATATCAATAAAGCAAATAACTACTTCTTCCCCAATCTCCCCCCCCCCTCTCCTCAGGACACTTGGTTAGTGCCAATCAACCAATTTAGCACACCAGGCCCTTGTCAGCAACATTCATGGGCACGCCTCCATGACTGTGCTGATCTCCAACATTACCTCATAGAGAGAGAGAGAGAGAGAGAGAGAGAGAGAGGGAGAGAGAGAGAGAGAGGTTGGAAGCAAACCAAAACATATACTGAAAATAACTAAATTAATGTATTAACCAACCAAATAGGATCTGCCTTTAGTGGATCAATACATAAACAAAAACAATAAATGGCATCAGTGTATAAATACATACACCAAAGCCCCTGCTGAGTGAGGGGGTATCTGCATCTCCCTCACAGTCCTGTACATAATATTATCAGCCATTTGCCGGAACAACCTGATACCATCAGCTGTAAATACATGAATCTTTGCTGCACAGACTTATTGGCCAATCGGATAACAGCTATGTAGCAGTTACTGGTCATCATGCTCATCTGAGTCAAACTATAACTGTTATTGTGCATACTAAATTATATACAACAGACATGTTCCAGGTTAAAACAAAAATCTTCACTAAATATAGTACAACATTTTCCTCAAATTGCTATGATTCATGGTAATACTTTTGGGAAAATGTAAGTTAGATCTTACAGTAGATAGATTGTAAGAGTTGGAGAAAAAAGCCTTCACGTGAAGGAAGAAAAGACCAGTGTGACAGGAAGTGAACTTTCATAGCATATTCTTTGACAACCAATCAGATGCGTTTGACATTCTGGACCACCACACCTCCCTCTGTTACTTAAATATGACATTTTTTTCAATGAAGACAGTGTCAAGATGATTCTGCTCTGGGTTACACTGTTCCTCCTCAATCAAGGATGTAAGTTCTGTCTAAAGTAAATGATACACTGAAAAGCTGCATGTGTGCTAGATTTGTGAATGTTTAAGCCCGTCACTTTTAAAGTTCTTTTACAATAATTCGAAAGATCGATTAGGTACTTTTTTTTGCCATTTATATGTTTATTTTTAACTTTGATCATTTATTGCAGATAGTTTGGTTCCACTGACCACAGTTAATCTTGGTGAAGCTGTGACTCTGACATGTGAAACTTCTGATAAAGAGCAGAGCATCCGTGCACTTTACTGGTACAAACAGAGTTCAGGAGATACTCTGAAACTGATTGCAAAAGTGATGAAATTTTCCAAACCTGAGTATGGACCGGACATTTCTGTCTCAAGACTGAATGTAACATATGACGGAAAAATCAGCTATTTTACCATCTTTTGGACCACTCAAGAAGATGAGGGAATGTATCACTGTGCACAGATTGAATGGACTAAGAATACTTGGCATGGGACCTATCTGGCATTGAAAGGTAATTATGTAAAGCCAGCATTATGTAATTACTTTATATATACAATCACTTACAACTGCAGTGTATAGAAAAAAAATTCCCAAGTTTGCTGTAAAAGATTATATAGAAATAAAATAAACAAAAGAAGTTAGTGTTCAAATATTTTGTCAAGTACTAAATTATATATATATTTTTTTTAAGGAACTAGACTTTTTTAAAAACATATTAACATTAATGTTATAGTGATTCAGTTCTGATATCAGAAAAGATTCCTTGTAAAATGCACCAAATAAACATTAATAACATAACGTAAATGATAAGATTTTTTTAACTTTAAAATTACTTAATAATCAGTTGGAATTAATTTCCAAAAGTCCCAATTTGTTACTCTACATTTTATACTGAGCAACTTTGAACGCTCCCTTTATGGGGAGCATGCTATGAAATATTGATAATGTACACTGCAGTGAAAAACTGCAAAGACAAAGAAATTCATCACTTTTATTATGACTCAAATTCATTCAATCAACTGAATGGAAACTTTCAAGTAGAAAAATCCCATTTATAGACTATAAATGGAAATTAAACTGAAGTAGAGCGAGAG
The DNA here is from genome assembly GCA_028567055.1 of Leptatherina wallacei. Lineage (NCBI taxonomy): Eukaryota > Metazoa > Chordata > Actinopteri > Atheriniformes > Atherinidae > Leptatherina > Leptatherina wallacei. The sequence continues at coordinate 13,607,512 of JAOXYM010000007.1, read as the reverse complement.
GTCTCCTGAAACTATGATTTGCTTCTCTGTAGATGGTTCAGAGATACAACAGCAGAATAACAATGTAAATGTGGGTCCGAGTTTAGTTTAAAACATTCATGGGAATTTAATTGAATGTCTGACTAACATCAGGGCTACTAAAAATACGTACATTAAAGTCCCCCTTTGCTTGTTTTTAACATTTAAAATACCTTTATGTGCTGATTCTATATATTAAGATATTAATTAAATTTTGTAATAGTCTTGTATCGTGTACCACAGGAAACAGTGAGAGGACATCAACCTATGCTGTCGTTCAGACAGCATCAGATCCAGTCCGTCCAGGAGACCCAGTGACTCTGCAGTGTTCAGTCCTCACAGACTCTGAGGAAAAGATGTGTCCAGGAGATCTCAGTGTGTTCTGGTTCAGAACTGGATCAGATAAATCTCTTCCCCAGATCATCTACACTGATGGAAACAGATATAATGAATGCGACAAGAGATCTCATCCTCAGAACAAATGTGTTTATGATTTCTCTAAGAACATCAGCAGCTCTGATGATGGGACTTATTACTGTGCTGTGGCCACATGTGGAGAGATTTTATTTGGAAATGGCACCAAACTGGAAACTGGTAAGAAATACATATTTTAGCATTGAAAGTAATGTTCAAATCCTGTTACTGGTTATTTGGTAAAGCTAACGATGGTTGCTAAATTTTGTTGAGAAACAATAATTTGCTTGTTTTTGTCTTTGTTTTCTAGTGCAAACAGCAGAATATGAATTTACTGCATTGGTGGTCACAATAATCTGCTTGCTCATTTCTGTGTTTGTAAACATTGTTTTCATTTGTCATCGAAAAAGAGCAGCACACAATCAATCAAAAGGTGAGTGTTTAGTAAATTCAATATTTTAATACTTTTGCAAAGTTAGAGTAAGTCTAAGAAACAAGACAAACCTTAAGTTCAGGAAAATAAAAATGGAAAAAAAATTCTAAATCTAAATTCATTTTTTAAAGCATAATGCTTCTAAATTGATTATCAGTGGTGTTTGTTATGTTTCTATCTCTCTTTAGGGCAAAAAAGAAGTGCTTCAAAAGCAAGACGTGACAACTTGAGCCAAACCCGAGATGATGCTGTAAGAGATTAAACAAAATACTCATTCAAATGAATCCCTACAGATTTATCTAATATATCTGACTTTGTCATGATTTTTTTTCTTCATTAATCTGAACAGACTAAAGGTGAACATGATCTGAACTACGCTGCATTACGTTTCTCTGGAGGAAAAACTACAAGAGGGAAGAAACAGAGAGATTTGACTGAAGACAGTGTGTATTCTCAGATTAAATTGTAAATACGGATGTATGTGTCTGTGAGATTGTTTAAGGCATTGATCCATCTCTATCTGAATAAATGTTTATGATTTTAATTTTAAAGATAGGGTTTTTTTTCAGATCAGAACAATAATTGCAAAGAAAATATAGCTGATGTTGATTATTCCACTGGGCCCAAATATATGTTTTTGGACCTGTTTGTGTTCTGCTACCTTCTAGAATAAAGTAGCGCCAGCCTCTTTTCCCATATAAATTCATGGATTTGTTTTGTTCTTGGCTAAAGTTTCATAGATAGCTTTTTTGTTAGATTTTTTAAAAACAATTGCACTTTTTTTTAAGTATAACAGACTGATTTGTGAAAGTAAATAACCTGATTAAATGCTCTACAGTGTTTATGTGCATTTAGTTATTGTCATTCAGGTGATCAATATTCATTTCATTTAAACATATGAATGGTTTATATTCATAAAGTTCTGAGAATGAGCTCAAGTGTCTGCATGTTTATTTTAATCATTGTACTCAAGACACCCACAACCTTTACATTAGCACCGTGGACATTCCATGCAACAGAAGTTGGTCGGCTGACCTGAGAGCCCGAGAGGGTGCATGGGGACGGAGAAGCTCAGAGAGGTACAACGGGGCAGTACCATTCAAACACTTAAAAGTGAATAAAAGCAATTTAAAATTGATCCTAAAGTGCACAGGCAGCCACTGAAGAGATGATAAAATCGGGGGGATGTGTTCATACTTGCGTGTGCCAGTTAAAAGACGTGCAGTTGCATTTTGTACAAGCTGCAGTCGAGATAAAGTTGACTGACTCACCCCAAAGTAAAGTGCGTTGCAGTAATCCAGCCGGGTGGTTACAAAGGCATGGATTACTGCTTCAAAGTGCTGTCGTGCATGGATTACTGCTTCAAAGTGCTGTCGTGCAAGAAAGTGCTTAATTTTGGCCAGCTACCTCAGGTGAAAGAAACTGGATTTGACCACTGACCGAATCGGGCTTTCAAGCTTAATTTCCGAATCCATTTTAAAACCCAGGTTCACAATTTCTGGCTTACAACATAAACTCATATTTCCCAGAACTACAGGTGAACACCACTACCTCTGTTTTGGAGTCATTCAGATGAAGGAAGTTACGGACCATCCAAGATTTTAAGTCCGTTAAATACATTTGGAGAGAGTTTAAACAGAACACATCCTTCTTTTTAAGTGGAAGATATATCTGGCAGTCATCTGCATAACAATGAAAGGAGATGCCATTTCTCCTAAGAATTGAGCCCGAGGGGAGCAAATATAATGAAAACAAAATAGGGCCCAGAATGGAACCCTGAGGGACTCCAAATAATAATACAAGAAGACTCATAACAGTTATTTTAGTTACTGTTTTCTTTCAATCTAACCAGTCTGCCCACATTCTCATCTGACATCAACAAGACAGTTCCATGCAGACAACTGTTGCTCACTAGATTATTTTCTTCTTTTTTTTAACCATTCTCTGTACACCCAAAAGATGGTTGTACGTGAAAATCTCAGTAGATCAGTGGTTTCAGATCAACTCATCTAGCACCAACAACCATCTCATGTTAAAATAATACCACTAAATCCCCCTTCTCTGCTATTGTGATGCTGGGTTTGAACTTCTAAAAGTCATCTTGACCATGCATAGAGTTGCTGCAATATGATTGACAAGGGGTGGGGCTTCAGGGGGGGCTGAGAGGGAGGCACACCCCCGGCCCATGCCCCAGAGATGCCCAGATAGGAGGTAGGACTTAAAGGAGCCGGGCCTCTACCACGGCTCAAGGGAGCTGGAGAAGGCGGGCCCTCCAGTGACTTGTGCCTAGAGGAGCCCAGAGTATGTGCAGTTTTTTAACATCACCTGTCATGTAAAGTTATACTGGGGTTATATAGGTTGTCCCAGTCAGGAATGAATCATGGTTCTAAAAACTTTACAACACCAACTGACTTTAGTGATGTAGAAGGTAACTGTTGTTAAGAATGACATGGATATTACAACAGATATACAGATCAATGAAGTGTTTTGGGGTTTTGAAGCGACTGTGGGCTTATCAGTGTCAGAGCTTAAAAACCAATTCCTGGGCTGTATAGAGAAAAATGGAATAAATCTGTCAAAATGCCGTGGATAGGGCTATGACGGGGCCACGAATATGAGTGGTGCGTGTTACGGCTGTCACTACTTTGCCTAATCCCTATCTCCAATTTCACATGCAAATCATCCTTTTCCGTTGCCCGGCTGGGATTCGTCAACCACCACCAAACCTTCACCATCAACTTCCTTTTTTTTTTTTTTTTTTTTTTTTTTTTTTCACCATCAACTTCCTGATTCACTGCCCTTCGGACCAATCCCAACTCCACTTCCTCCCTGCCCAGGATAAAAAGCCGAGGATCATATTCATTCATCGGCAGCTGTGTTCTGGTGATTGTTGGTAGACAGCTTGCCCTTAACATAGAGACTTTGCTGAACTTGTCCCCTTATCCTAGCTGAACCAGGGCTGTAACAGTGCATATTCAGGCTTACAGGCAAAAATAACCAAGAAGGAGCCTCTTTCCTGTCATTTTCATTGTGCTGCTGCCACTCTTGCTCTAGCAAAAAAGTGGGGAATTCAAACGCTGTTTGAAACAACCATTGCCAGAAAAGTTAAGCGTCACTTTGATTAACTGTCTGAGGACACCCACCTCACTGACACAGAGAGCAACTTTCGGGTGAACGTGTTCTCTTGATATCATGCAGCAACTGTCGCAAAGATTCACCAGCTTAAATGGAACCGTGAATATGTTTGAGGCATTTCACCCCAACACACTGCTGCAAGCAGGAGATGAGGAGTTACACCAAGCTGCCCGGTGGCTTAGTGAGCAGCACTACAGTCGGGACATCAGCTTCCCTGGCCAGCTGCTTTGTTTTAGAACCTCTTTCGGGGACCAGATAACAAAGCGAAAGTCTGTTGCGGATCTGGCAAAAATGCTTCTTGTCAACCACCCAGTAGTAACTTCTACATTCAGTGAGGTTATTTTTTACTCTTCCCGTCACCGTTGCAACCTCTGAGCGCTCATTCTCCAAGTTAAAACTCATTAAAAACCACTTTCCCATTGCTGACCTGCCTCCGACCATTGCCTTCCTGTAACAGTCCCAATCTGAATTTGAACCCAGCCCTCTTCAGAACTGTTTTCCAGGACATCAGCCTTCAGTAGTGAGTTTTGGTGAAGAGCTCTCAATTTCCTTGGTGTTCCTCCCTGCTCTGCTGGTCCTGTGGTTAAGTGCTTAACACAGAGACCTGGGTTGAACTCCTGCTTCACTTTCAGAGAGATCCTTCTTAATAAAGACTGTAAAACTAAGAACCAGATTCTGTTGTGCTGCTATTGGGTCCACTCCACACCCGTTACACAAGTAGTTCTTTAAGTATTTTCAGGATGGTACAGGATCCTGCAGCATATTACTGGATCTGTGACTCCTTTGGTCCCACACCCCCTGCTGAATTCAGCATAGTAGAAAGAACATTTAATTTATCTTCAATGTGATTTAACACTGAGACTGCAGCTGAAGTCTAGGACATAGTCTAAGCTTAATGAAAACATTAAAAAAAAATTTTTAAAGGTGGACATTGGAACCAATGTGGCAGTCTCATGGCTGCAACCACCATTTGGGAGGATCTACAACCCAAAGCAAAAGCAAAATCTTTGACATTTTGGGACGTATGTCATTCTGGATTAAAAACATTCAGATTTGTGCTTATTCTTCTTTGATCTTTTATTTACAAAAAGGAAATACTCAGTGTTTTTACAAAGTACTTTGTTATAGTGGAGAATTGTGAGTACACTAATGAATAAAAAAAAAACTCAATCAGTCTGAAGATCTTGAGCTGATTGGTTTAAAGTCTGAAACCCAATGTGGAAAACTTAAAAGGGTTTGAAACTGTTGCTACTGTAATATATCGTGAATATGACTTGCAACCTGGATTCCAGAAAAGTTGGGACGATTTTAAAATCTGGAAAAAAAGAAAATTGAAAGATATTCAAATCACATGAGCCAATATTTTATTCACAACAGAACATACATACCATAAGTGTCTAAAATGCAATATTATGCACTAAATGAGCTCATGACAAATTTGATATGCTAGCTAAAGCTCTCAAAATAGTTGACATGGGGCATGTTTACCATGGTGTATCTCCTCTTGTGCATACAATTATAAAATGTCTCAGGGTTAGACATCTGTTATGTTATATATATTCTGTTCTGAATAAAATATTGGCTGATGTGATTCAAAGTTTTCACTTTGTTCAAATTTAAAGTGTCACAACTCTTCTGGAATTCAGGTTGTAAGATCAATTGGAATCATGACAGTTTCCACATAATCATAACTAGAAAACAGCAATTGTGAATTTCGAAGTCGTAATATTCTAGTAGATGTGTAACTGGTATACAGTACGATCACTGACAGTGTTTTTCTTTATTTTCTATCCGTATGTCTCATAATGAGTGAAAAAACTTCACATAGAGCAGAAAAAGACCAGAGGGGCAGGAAATGACCTTTTGCTTGTGTACAGTGAAGTAACCAATCAGATGCATTTAATGCTTTGATCACACTTCCTTTTTCACTTATACATCAGCAAGTGTACCAGTGAAGGCAGTGTCAAGATGATTAGGCTATGGGTTACATTGCTTCTTGTTCATCAAGGATGTAAGCTTTATCAAATGTTATTTGTCATTTATATGACTTCATGTCAACTTGATGGAGGATTATTTATTCAATTTTGATTTTGATTTAAATTATAATCTATTTATACTTTGTTATTTCATATGTTCGGTATTGTTAACATGTTCTTTTTATTTCATGCAGACACGCTGGTTCCAGTGATATCAGTCCACCTTGGGGAACCTACAAACCTGACATGTACTTTGCCTAGAAAACAGTTGGAGATTAAAAGTCTTTCCTGGTACAAGCAGAGTGCAGGGGATACATTGAAACTCATTTCGATGCACCAAAATTATGGAAGCCCCAAGTATGGACCAGAATTTTCTGCCTCAAGAATAAATACAACATACGAAGAGAAATATAGCAACCTGACCATTTTCAGGACAATTCGAGAAGATGAGGGAATGTATCACTGTTCAGTCATCGACTGGGCTGAGAATACTTGGAGTGGGACCTATTTGTCTTTAAAAGGTAATTCTGTCATTTATTTACTTTTGTTTTATATGTAAGGAAACTCCACTGTATTAATATTTTGTAACTGATTGATAATCAACCATCAAAAAAATTTAGAGAAAGTCAGGTTTCCCTTTAAGATATAAATGGTAAATGGACTGTACCAATATAGCGCTTTTACAGTCACATGACTGCTCAAAGCGCTTTGACGCTTCATACCACATTCACCCAATCACACACACATTCATACAGCACTTATACTGCAACATACTGAGTGATGCTATACTCATTCATACCTTGATGGGAACATCAGGAGGCAAGGTGGGGCTGAACTACCATCTTTCCAGTTGGCAGACAACTGCTCTTCCTCCTGAGCTACAGCCGCTAAGCCATGCATTATACACTATGCCATTACATGTCATATATATGGACGTGGGTTTTTTTTTCTCAAAATTTACAAATATGTTTTGTCTTAAGCAGGAAATGATGAGAGGACATCAAACTATACTATTGTTCAGACAGTATCAGATCCAGTCCGTCCAGGAGACTCAGTGACTCTACAGTGTTCAGTCCTCTCTGACTCTGAGGATGAGACGTGTCCAAAAGATCTCAGTGTGTTCTGGTTCAGAGCTGCATCAGAAAAATCTCATCCAGATATCATCTATACCGATGGAAAGAGACATCATGAATGTGACAAGAAATCTGAGAATAAGAGGAGATGTGTGTATCACTCCTCCAAGAATATCAGCTCCTCTGATGATGGGACTTACTATTGTGCTGTGGCCACTTGTGGACAGTTATTATTGGGAAATGAATCTAAACTGGAAATTGGTATGACTTTCTGTTCAATCATGGATATTATATACACAACATGGTTGCCATCATGACTTTATATTCTTTTTTTCCCCTTTCACTCTTCTTTCTTTTTCTTAGGGCAACCAGAAGGTTCTAAATTGGTCCAGGTGGTAATAATCTGCTTGGTCATTTCCGTGATTTTAAACATTTTTCTTATCTGTTACCGACTTCCAAGAGCAACATGTAAATCTAATGGTAAGTGTTTCTTAGGCACACTAAAGTAGAGGTAGCTATGTCCAATGAAAAAACAAACAAAAAGAACCCATTTTTCTATTTTAAAAAAAAAACAATTATTCACATATTTAAATTGTCCTTGTCCTGTCCGCTTTTTTTGTTTCCTGAAATTTTTGTCTTTTTTTAACGTTCGGGATAGAAGGCACCTCTTCACAGAGAAGACAAGCCGAGCTGAGCTGGAATGGAGATGATATTGTAAATACTGACACCTAATCACATAACTTGTTGATATTTTATTGATATTAAAATGATTTGGTAATCCATTTTTTTATTTGCTGCACAGGCTGAAGATGCAGGACAGGATCTGAACTATGCTGCGTTACGTTTCTCCGGAGGAAAAGTAATGAGAGGAAAGCAGAAGAAGAAAGAGTTGAGGACTGATGAAAGTGTTTATTCTCAGGTGAAATTCTGACTGAATGTTTCTGTGGTATGATTAAAAAAAACAATGTTGTGTATCCAATTTGAATCTGCAATTTCATGTTCTTATTAAATTACAAATTAGACATGGGTTGTTTTTTTTAAGCCAAAGCATTTAAGCCAGTTTTTTTTTGTTTTTAGTAGAATTCTCAAAAAATCTAAGAATTTACTAAATCTTTAAAGATAGGGAATTTGAAATCTTATAAAACCATTTGTACAGGCAAATGATTTAAACAAATGTCTCAAATGCTTTATGAACATTTTTGTATAGCTGCCCATCATAGGAGTTGACATGAATTTTCTCAGTCAATAAATAAAAAATGTTTAACACACAGAGATCTGAAGCTACAAGTAAACCACTAAAATGTGGCATTGCTGGAATCGTGTAAAAAACTAGGCTGGTTTTGAGAAAAGAAAGGGGGTTGAAGAGAATGTTATTGACAAAAGAGGAGGTGAGACATTTAAAAAAAGTAAATGCTGACAAATCTACTAAGATAAAGTTTAAAGAAAATATTGAATCGTAGATTAACTGAATATCTACAGAGGTTTTGGGCATCATTTCAAATTTTCTCTTGAAATGTGATTTACTCTCTCACAATATAGAGGGGCTGAGATTCTCGTCCTGTTTCCTTTCTGTTCCCTTGATGGCTGAAATTCCCTCAGATATAATTCCCCCTGTGTTTAGAAGAAAGGCAGTTTCACACAGCTTTAAAAGTCATACAGCTGACTTATTACTTTTTAACAGAGTGGTTACTAACTTCCCAAGGGGGTCCCCAAAAGAACACAGGGATCCTCAAAGCTTTGACCATTGAGAGCCATTATGATTGAAAAATTAAGACCATGTCCACACAGAGATGAGTTGAAGTGTGTTCACTAAAGTTTTTTAAATTATCTGGACATTTCACTCCCATGGAACTTGCATTTGAAAACCCAACTTTTAAACGAGATCAAAGTGAATAGAATGGGCTCATCAAAATCTGCCATACAATATTTCAACACATGTATCCTTTAAAAAATATATAATAAAAAAATAAAGACACTTACAAGGTTACAACTTGTGCATCCAATCAATTTTCATCCATGTACTGGGATTCAGGAGGACAGTGAGCAGGTGGAGCTATAGTGGAGCACTTCATGTCTATCCTGATCATTTAGATTTTTCCTCCAACATTTAATGAATAAACTGTATGAGAAAAACTACAGAGCAGGTTTTGTCCTTTTTATTCTTTCTTCTTTTTTTTTAAGTAAGGCCATTATAACCTTGGCTTCATCAAAAGACATAACTCAGGCAGAATACATACTTATTGTGTGAATCTCACCATGAAAAACCAAGCATTCTTCCAAGCCAGGAGTAGTCCTAGCTTGTTTTATGCCCCCCCGCATTTTTTTTGATTCATAGCCAATTTGGCTTGATTCGTAAAGTAATCTGCCAATCAGAATTTCCACAGCCCACATGTTTATCTGAGTAAAATAATCCTGATTATTCCTGCACTCAGCTTTTTAGTCACCAAAATGCAGCCAGGTGCTTTTGCTCAGAGGTGTCCAAAGTCTGTCCTCAAGGGCCACAGGATTTCAATGTTTCCTGCTTCAACACACCTGATTCAAAATAAAAGGAAACAGCCTATGAAGCTCTACATAATTGCTCATTAATTTGAGTCTGGTGTGTTGGAGCAGACACACATTAAAAACCTGCAGGATTCTGGCCCTTGAGGACCGGAGTTGGACACTCCTGCTTTAGCTCAATTCTTCACTTTTTCCTGACATGCTTGCATTGAAATTCATCTTCATCTCTCTATTGCTCCATTAAACCTGGTCTATACCACTACAGTCTTCTGAGCATCTCCAACGTTTTTCTGTCCTTTCTATGATCCAGGTCTGATAGGACACGTGTGTCCATCAAACTAAAGTTAAGTAGCAGCTGCAGAAGATTCAACTCTCCCCGATAGTTGGCTCATCTTGTTCTCTTGAAAGATATCACTTATTCAGCATCTGCATAAGTGGCTAATTTTTATGTTAACCCGAGTTGGGTTGGCGGGTGTTAACCCCTGCGTATAAATAACCAAAACTTTCCTTGAATAAAATTTATTTGGAAGCAGTTTGTTTTTAATTGCATTGTGGCCTGCCTCCCTCCCCCCTTGTGCTTCTTCCAACACAGACTGCTGCTGACAGTGACTGACAGCAGTAGCATGTGATGTGCAGCCTTTCCAGAAAAGGGAGCGCCCACCCCCGTATGTCGACGTAGAAATGAGCGGATGTGAAACCTTTTCTTTTGCTCTCCTGCGTTCTTACATATTTAGCTCTTTTTTTTTCTTGTGCACGGTGCACCCCTTCACAGATTGTGTCCTGGGCGCTTGTCCACATCACACATCCCGGGGTGACGGAGCTTTTACAGTTACTGCCCTGAAGTTGTGGAGCAGTTTTCCACTCCACATTAGAGCTGCCCAGTCGGTTTCTGGTTTTAAGTCTTTGCTCAAGACCCACTTCTTTGCACTGGGTTTGAAACATAGTCGGGCTCGACATTTTTATTGTTTGCTTTTTATTCTGGTTTTATGTTATTTTGTTTTTACTGATTTTGTTTTACTGTGTAGTTGTTTTATTGTTCAGCACTTTGGACAACTGGCGTTTTGGTAAATGTGCTATACTAATAAACTTGAGCTTGAACTTCAGCTATGAGTGACCTCAGCAAGAAGAAGTCATTATACAGAGTTGGGGAGGTCGTTGTGGTCACACCCTCCATTCTCTATACTGCCTTAAGCACAGCACTGCCATAACAGTATCACCAAAGGACATTCACACTGAGATGATCGAAAGTTTCAGACCTTACTGAAAATGTGGCAAATGTTGAAGGGTGAACAAATAAGATACTGGAAAATAACACCAAATTAAATGAGATATGTGCAAAAATACAAAGGCTGACTTCAAGAGCTCATCACTACAACAGTGACAGAAGCACCTGACAATACAACACCTATTTTTGGAACAAGTGGATTTTGCTGCAAAAAATGACAAAACTCTGATTTATCATGGGCAACTTTTAGGCAATTTAAGTCAAAACATGCTGGTCTGTTAATGTTCTCAAAATTCTCAAACCAGACAGCATCAGTGACACGAAACCACAACACCCCTGGTTTGACTGCAGTTGAGGATGTGTGTAACAGCCACACAGCATTGTTTCATAGTTCCTGTTTTTGAGTTTTCATGGCTCGCTGTCTATTGTAGGCCAAAATGTCAGAAGCCAAACCATCACAGTCAGCAGGACTTTTCTATTTAGTTTTCTCAAACATGACCATATATTCAGTGTCAGTGAGCTAAAGTGTAACATTTCATTTCCATCTGTCTGCTAATAATGACAGAAGAAGTTTGTCAAATCTGTGTGTCTACAAGAACTTCTCAACACTGTAATGCTGATGCTTTGTGAGAAAAAAATTAAATTTTCAGATTCTAATGTACATCAGAATCTGGGAATCAGAATTCTGTGCACTGTGCATCAAGAGGAGAACAGATACAGTATACATACACCTTTTATTTCTAAAAGGACACAAACTCTATGGTAGACACATCACACATATTAACTTTAGTTTAAACAATTGCTGAAATACAGCAAACATTTATCACAGGGTAAATCTAGATAGATATCTAATGAGTTTTCTGTGAGAGTGACCCATTAATGAATCAAGATTCAAAATACTGGAAGAAAACACTTTGATATTTGTGAGAAGATGAAAAACTATTTTGTTGATTAACAGGTTGAGCAGAAACACATATCTGAAAGATCAGAATCTAAAGATATTTTATTGCATCACATTTCAGCATTGGTATTCAAATTAGTTATTCATGATGATCCATGATGACACATTCTTCTAAAATGCAGTCTCTTTATTTTTATTCATTTATTGTTCCCCATTATAGATTATAAATGAAGATGCTGATCCAAAATCTGTTTTCCTATTTTATAATTAGATTATTTTCCAATGGTTTTTTCTTGAGATAATCAGAAATGGAAAAAATGGTTCCAGAACAAAAGGTCGAGAAATATGACCCTTCCTGCTTCGATTATGAATAAGATGCATTCACTCCCAAATTGATTCAAACCTATAGACTGAACTTGTTTATGTCAAACTAATACATTGAATTCTAAGCTCAATACCACACAATTAAGCTTTAGAAGAACTTGAAGTGGAATATTGAAAACAAAGTGATGTTAACACATTAATCAAACCCGAAAGCCTTGACATCACCATAGCTCTTCTGTCTTTCTGATGCTTCCTTGATTGCTGTCAGTTTTCATCACGGTGAAGACAACAGTAGAAAAATTCCATCTTTCCTTATGTCTCTGATAAAAGCAATCTATTTAATACCATGTGATCCATCCATCCATTTTCTGTACCGCTTAATCCACGCAGGGTCGCGGATACCATGTGATATCAGGACCAATTCAATATTATTTGATAAGATTGATTTCAAACTTATTACTCCATCTTCTGCGTCGAGTGACGGATGTGCAAGGACCCTGAAAACACACCAAATTACGCACGTAAACTATGCAGGAAACGGACAAAACTGTCCGTCTCCTGCATGTCTGTCTTCTGCCTCGAGCATAAATGGGCCTTTATCCTTGTTCTCATAAGAGAGCGGCTTTTGAGGCTCTGCAGGGATACCTGTTGTATTATTTCTATTTAATGTTTATTATATCTATTTTATTTCATATTCTTATTTGCCTCTTCCACTAATATCTCCATCTTCATAGGGTTGAATTTCATTTTACTCTTTCTTCTCTCCAAACTCGCCATGCTGCAAACCACAGAACATGCAAGGGTATCTCAAACTCATTTGCACCTGCCACCATTTGTGAAATAACTCTTAGTAACTCACCCACAAACCGTGGTTCAGCCACACACGCAAAATTCTAGGTTTCACGGACAAATGACTCCACGCAAATTGGGACTTTAGTAGATCCGGCACAAAGTTGTTAAAAACAGTTAAGTGAACTTAAATAAACAACCAGCTTCAAATCTTTTATGAGTGAACTTTAAAAGGTCGCGTCTTTAAGGACTGTACTTTGAAGCTAAAGAACGTTCTCGCTGACATCTTAAACATCTCCTGGAGCCAAGCAGTTGTCCCCATATATTTATAATACCAGTCCAAAAGAGGCCCCTCCCATCCAGCCATAATGGCTATTGAACCTAGTACTGACATCCATCATCATGAGGTGCTTCTGTCAGCCAGTCAAGTAGAACATCAAGTCCATCCTTCCCCCCTCAGACCCGTTTCAGTTTGCATACAGGTTAAAAAGGTCCATAAAGGATGCCATTTCCACTGCTCTGCATCCAACCCTCTCCCAAATAAACGTATGTGTAAATGCTGTCATTTTTTCTTTTTGTACACCTGTCTTGTCCAGCATTGTAGCAAGCAGAATGATTGTCTGGCTGCTGTTTTGTGCCGAGCAAATTTACTTTG
>JAOXYM010000007.1:13532657-13545704 GCA_028567055.1 Leptatherina wallacei | reverse complement strand
ACTTTGTTTAAAGGCGAAGGGGTAGGGCTAAGGGCTGAGGGGTAGGGCTAAGGGGGAGAATTGAGATTGGGCCTTACTGTAGTCATTACACAGATCCTCTGTACATGATATACAGATGTTCCATTTATGTCATGCAGGAATTATGAAACTGAATGTTGACTGGCTGTATAACATTCAGTGAGTGATATCTTTAATCAACACACACTGATAACATTGAGTTATCAATGAGAATGAGAAATGTTAAAGGAGGATTATAAATCGTAAATTCTACGTAAATTCATCCAACCATTTCACTACCGTTTGCTTGTCCGACCCTGATGTTTTAGCTTTATTTTTTTTTTTCAAAGCTTTATACTTAACATACCATTTCATGTTATAACAGGACAGAGAAGTACATGCAGTGAACTATGCAGCACTGGATTTTTCAAGAAGAAATGTGAAACATGGAAGGAAAAGCAGCCATAATACCGACTGCGTGTATGAAGCTGTCAGAGCAGATTCCCAAAACCATCAGCAGCTCTCATTATAGGCAGACCAGGCCTGTGTATAAATCTGCAAACCTTTTCAGAAGAGTTCAGCTTATTTGATGAGTGTTTGCATCACAAGTGAGACACTGAGATGATTGTGTTGAGGCACCAGGTTTTCAAATGTTATCATACATCTATATATATAATAAATTGATATCAAGCTCAATGTGTCTGTGGCAATTTGTGTGTTTTTCTAAATAAAAAGCATTTCTGGCACAATTATAAGGTACACAAACATGCTTCCATTATTTCCACACACATTTTTAAAGTTTAACTGCTAAGAGCTGAACACATGAGCAAACTAGATCTCAGTTTAACTTTTTATTTAGTTAAGAGGCTTTTGCTTGGTAGCAATTTATGCAAAATCTCAATAGAACTGATGGGTAAAAGACATAAATACATTTCATTTCAGATTTTTGCAACACTGTCATCAATATGCAACCAAACTATTAGCATGAATATATATGATTTCAAAAGGTGCATTGAAAAGAAAAGGCACAAATTACTTTGCTGTATTCATGAAATGTAAGCAACCTTGAGGGTTCCAGAGCAACAAAATACCCAGAGACATGGCAAATGTTATGAATAAGCAAACATTATACAGAGGCCTCCTGCATGCAAGTGATGCAGTTATTAACACCACTGTTCTGGTCACATTAAAACTGTTAGCAGTCTTCCCAAAGTCATCAGGTGACCCAGTGGCTTGCACCATAGCTACGCTAAAGGTTGTGGTACTCACACCAAACTGAGCTGATCCTGGACCCCATCCAGTCAGTATTAAAGTTTTACCCACGTTCTTGCACTCCTTCCAAATGTGTGAGCTCCACACCTGATCTCTCAGGCCGAGCCCAGCCCCCTTATTAGAAAACTAATTTTAGCCACCGAGGTGAGGTTTCCAAACCTTTTTGGTTTTGGTCCATCAAGGTTTATGAATCAATCTTATTATGTCCATCCTTCCCAGAGACCATTTTGCTTTTGGAGACTGTACCAGGTGTAAATATCCCCCATGGATCTTGGAGGTACTCAAACCCCTCCACCATGTTAAGGTTGTGATTCGCAAAGAGGATTAGATATAGAACCAGTTTTAAAATTATTCTGTAAATTTCTAAAACTTTACATGAATGGACACCTGTGTACATGTCTGAACTCATCTCTCCTCGCTCTAGTTGCAGAATTTTTAGATCTTCTGAAAAACTGCCTTTAGGTTTTCCTAAGTTGAGGTTTGTTCACAAGGGAGACTGTGCCTTTGCAGTAATTGTTCCAAACTAAAGCATAACCGCTTCCCAAAATTAATTAAATGCACCCTTTCTATTGACAGTAAAATTTGATTTGATTTGAACATTGAAACATCTGAACTGAAGCAACTACGGTACATCCAACAACACGTCATGTGACTTTCTGCACAACTCAAACAGGAACTAAAAGAGAGGCCACAGATGAAAGCAGAAGAAGCAAAGTATAAACAAAAGGAGATTTCTTTGTTAATATCAGACCATATTTTGCATCAAAAATATGTACAATCATGCACTTTACACAACTTTGCATCCTTTAGGGTGCATTCACACCAGCACCCTAAAATTCAATTTGGGGAATTGTGAATGCGCAAACAAACTGTCAGACTCGGATTTAGTCTACATACAGATGTGAGTATTGGTCTTCTTTAAGTGGACCAAATACAGGAAGAGGACTAAAAAGCAAAGTGCTTTGTGGGTTCAGTTCACGGCAGCATTTGTCCTGCATTACTGTAATATAGTCTGGTCTGATTTGCTTGAGTCGTGCAGTGTGAATGCAAGCTTAGGCCAGAAAAAAGTTGCACCCCTTGAATTATCCAATAGCAATAGTTTTTGAGCCAGTAGATATTGAAATAGTCTCCACATGACAAAAAATCCTGCAATATTCCTCTTTTTTAAAATCAGCTACAAATTTATTTCTAAAACAGAACTGAAAGCAAAGTGATACTTTGGAGACATCTAAATCAAATTCCCCAATAGATGCACTTGTTTTTCAGATTTATTTTTTATGATTTAGAAACATTCATTCATTTATTTTATTACTGCTTAGTCCAATTAAGGGTCGCGGGTGGGCTGGAGCCTATCCCAGCAATTATCAGACGAGAGGCAGGTACACCCTGGACAGGTCGCCAGTCCATCACAGATTTAAAAACTTCTAAATAAAAATTGCATATTAAAATGCTGAATATAATTCCGTGGCCAGTTTTGGGAAAGCTGCTTAAAGTCTTTGTTTTAAGAGTAGTTGCATCCTGGTAAAACTGTTTATTCCCTGTATTGGTGATACATAGAGAGCAAAGTCAACATAAATGACACATTAGGGTGTGTTATATTTTCAGTAAGAACTTTTTTTTTTTTTTTTTAACTTGTCTTGTCCAGCATTATACCAGCAGAATGATGGTCTGGCTGCTGGGTTGTGGTATGCAAATTTGCTTTGCCAAGAGGAACTTTATTGGTATAAAGCTTCTCTTGATGATATGAATTCAGTTTTTTTATTATTACATTTTTTACTTTATTTGTTTATTTTGAATATTTGTTTGTTACTGAATTTACATAAAATTACTGGACCTGACTGGAGGGGGAAGAAAAAGGACAAAGAACAGAAAAGACAGGAAGAATAGACAGAAAAAAGAGGAGACATAGATACACCAGATAGACAACAATGCAATCCAACCACAGACTCTAGACAACCTGTTACACCTCTTCAAAAACAAAACAAAGAACCTCTCACGGCCCCCAGAGGAGAACAAGGCCGACAACTGTCAGGAGCACCCATGAGAGATGAAGAAGCTGAAAAGAAACCATGTATCTCAACTAAAACCAGAGTACCAGAATCACACACAAAGAGAACTAATCGCAAGTATCTGTTAGTAAATAAAACTACAGGACAACAAAGACGACCGGCCACTCAGGGCGGAGAGAGCGCAGGGCGTTTCACCATTTTCTTGGTGAAAATGTGACTCTAACATGTACAATCTCTAAAGATTCACCTGGGCTGTTTTACTGGTTTAAGATGAAATTCGGATATATGTTTGAAACAGTTGCTCAGGGGAGTTTCGAAACAACATCACTTCAAGGACAATTTAACAACACAAGATTCATTGTCACAAAAGTGGATAATGTGTATAGTCTCACCATAAGAAATGTGAGCAAAGAGGATGAAGCAGTGTACTTCTGTCAGGCAGGAACAGCATGTTTGATGACATTCGTTAATGGCACACATTTATCTGTGAATGGTAAGATATGTTCATTTTGCTCTGTTTTACAAATTCACATCAATGTCCAGGTGAAGACAGAGTCTCCTGGTACAGAACTGGATCAGAATCTGTTCCAGGCATCATTTACACTGACAGTTCAAGCTGTGAGAAACAAGAAGGAAGAAGATGTGTCTCGCGTCTGTCCAAAACTATTCAGGACCCCTCAGATGCTGGAAATTACTACTGTGCCGTGGTCGCATGTGGAGAGATCCTGTTTGGTGAAGGAACAAAAAGTGGATATAAGTAAGCATTCATTAAAATCATTGAGAAATTGATTGTCTTTTGCTGTTAATGAAGTTAGATACAGTTATATATCAAGCTATATACTCTGATTTTCTTTTCTTGCATATTCACAGCAAAATACACTGGAATTGTTCTTAATGTTTACTGCCCTTACTGCTTATCAAGTTATTCATTCCTCTTAGAATAAATGACAGAAAAATATTATTTTCCCCATTTTGTTGGCAAGAAAACAGAACTTAGAAATGAGATTTTTTACAATTGCATGTTATTTTTAAATTTAACAGCAGTTAACATGTTTCAGAAGTATCTGTGTTGTATCACCTCTTTTGTTAGCAGCACTGGGTGTTAAGTAACCAAGGAGATCAATTATTATACGGTTGTCCTGAAAGCAAAATTTCCTCAACATGTCTTGTATTCATCGTTGTTTAAGAATTAGTGTAATTGTGTATCATGCCTGCTGGGGGAAGCATGACCACAAGCACACCTGAGCCACATCCTGATCAGGAGGCACAGCTGAGGCTCATCTTCCTGATCTTCACCTGGGCTGATATTGGGATGGATCTTCCTCCTATATGGTTCCAGGTTGTTGTGTAGCCAACTGTTGTAATGCATTTGGGACAACTTTGCAGGTTCTTAAATCCTTTTCAAACAACAATTATTGCTACTTTGTTCTCTGTTTTCACTGTCTCTGATCTGCCAGGGCTTGTCTGACCGGGATCAAAGAAAAGGAAAACGAATAATAAATATCATTCTGTTAATACAACTGCTCAGTATTAGAGTCCCTCCTGCCTGGCGTGTGACATTGTGCTATTTCATTTGAGTAATTAATACTTTAATGCCTGACTCAATAAATAATTCTGGGAAAATTCAAATTCTTTAAATCTGAAGTCTTAATTTGGCCCATTAACAAAATATTGGGAAAACGATTTTGTACATTGCATGTACATTACGTGACTATGTGAAATGATTGTTGCAGTACAACACATTTCAGGGGGCAACATACAAGTTGATTAAATCAGGTGTTTGTGGAAGGGTTTTACCCTATGGTGATGCAGTGGGTTCAGAAACTGCATCAAATATATACATTAGCTGTTGGAGGGTTAAGTAATAAAAGGATTAATAATGTAAGGAAGGCTGTTTTTCTAATTGCTGTTCATACACAAACACAAGCGCACACACGTGTGTTGTACAATGCTCTGTATTGTTCGACTGGACTTTCAATTGACACGGTGCTTTTCCTGGCCACTCATCCTGACCTTATACACCACAGCTAAATGCCTTACTTTGACCCTAAAACCTTAATTTGATTTAGTGAATTCCATCATGACAGAAAAAAAGAAAAACAGTTTAGCCAGCAGGTTTTGGGATAACTCTAATCTGAAGTTCATTTGTTTTCTTATGGAGGTTATTCTGAAATCTAAAAAAAAAGACTGGCAAAAAACATTCAGTTAGGGACAGGGATGGAAAACTCTGGCCCTTAAGGGACACAATCCTGTAGGTTATATTTTCCTGCTCCAACAAACCTGATTCTTAAATGGCTCTTCTCAACAGCCTGTTGTCAAGTTCTGACCAATCATGCTGACCAATTAGTCTAAATTCAGTTGTGCTGCAGTAGGAAACATCCAGAACCTGCAGGGCTGCCTTTGCCCAGAGCAGGTTGTCCAATGATTGAAAAGTTGGTGGTTCAAATCCCACTCCCCCCAGTCATGTCATTGTGTCCATGAGCAAGACACTTCACTCTCATGGCCTCCAATGTCAGCATCACTGCTGTATTGGTGTATGTATGGACACTGCCATGTAACGTGGACTTACCATCACCAAGTATGAATAGGAGTGAATGAATAATGGATGTAAGCATTTTGAGTATTGGCTCTTTGTGTGATTGTGATTGCAATCCTTATATGTGCAAGAGACCAAAGGTAAGTTTAGTCACAGAGGCTAATTAAGGTTTTTATTGATAGATTTTTTTTTAAATATTTTTATTAAACAACTCTGCATTTCTTTACACAGACTCCAGAAACCACAGAAAGCATTCAAAACTCCAAATTTGGTGTTAAGCCTAAGATATATGAAGCTTGCAACATTACAGTTAGTGTGAATAAATGAAATATGTTCTATATTTGATGCCTTTCATAATAAATAAATAAAAACAAATGAAACATTACAATTGTGACCTAGTGCATTCATCTACACAATGTTCACAAATATTTTCTTGGAAACCGACACCCAAGTGGTTGGCATTACATCAGTAACATATGACAACTCTGATATGATCACATAAAACCCTGATATTGTTATAAGCTTCATTCTGTACCATGCAAGTTGTTACAGAATGTTTAATGGTATTAAACATTTGAATAAAGATTATTTCATAGACATTACCATCGTGTTTTATAATGTCAAATGATCATAAATCAAAGCCCAAATATATTATAGTAACATTTTGTCTCAATGTCCAAGTCTGATCTTTGTTTGAAATCTGTTTAAAGATGAATATGACAGATCATTTATTGGCAGCAGGAAAATTGAAGAATGACACAAATGGACTTCTTTTGGAGTTATTAAGAGAACTTCAGGTCTAATTTATGTATAAAAGCATACATGGATTGATCTTGTGCACAGAAATGTACAAAGGGGACCAGCAGCTCACCCAGCCCTCACAAGGCCATTGTCCTTCAGCTCACTGTCCAAAAACATACATGTTGCATTAACTGGTTATAGAAGTAGGTATAGAAAATAGACGGATCTGTGTATTCTAATAAATCTACAGATCACTTCACTTATTTCAAATTTCAGCTACATTGAACGCCTTTTCTTCAAGGAAAGAAAGCAATGATTTGCTAGACATCTAAATTAAATTATCACAACTTACTGGAGTATAGTTAGCAAGATTCACTAATCTTTGATTTCTTTTTTTGGTTAATTTATGATAATAATTGATAATTCCATAACTGAATCGATTATATGTAAAGAACACCTTTGAACAACTTGGTCACTTCTATAAAAAACAACATTATGAGAACCAGATGCTGAATTAAGGATTCAAAACAGAATTTCAGAAACCAGTGAGTGACAATACAGTGGTAATGACTTAATCTTATTTACACATTGAATGACTTGTTACTCCACCCCAAAAGCCTTGACAGCAGAATACATCCGCTCTCTCTCCACAGCTTTTGCATCTCTTTTTCCACCACTACCAGTTTTTATCACCGTAAAGACAGCAGCAGAGTAAATCCACATGTCCTTTTCTCTCTGAGGAAATTAATGGAACATTTGATAAGACAACCAATGAAAATACAACGTGACTTTCTTTCTTTAGCATCTCACCTTTAAATCTTTTTTTTCGACATTTTTTTGCTGAAACACGACAGCTGCAAAAACAATTTATAAGAAAACAGGAAACATGTTAGATATTGTTTTATTACACTATAAGAGGGGGATTAAAGAAAGTAAGTAATAAAGAGAGATGTATCACCTTTGCAAGAGTCACATTTTGTTCTCCTCATGATGGAAAGAAGGAAGGCTATAACAAGAACACTTATTGCTAAGATGACACACAGTGAAATCATGATGATGCTGTTCATCTGGTAAACACCACAAGACCACTCACTGGCTTCTGACAAAAAAATGGGCAATAAAAGTTAGCACATGAAAATGAACATGTAAATCTGTCTGCTGGCAGTGTTTCAGTTTTACAGGTGATTTTTAATTCTAATTTCACTTTTAAGACTAATCATCATCAAAATGTTAATATTTTCTTGCTTGTGTGCAAATCTCTTACAATTAAATATTTCAAAAGCATTTTTCAAATGTACATATTTGACTTTTCTTTTCCTCATACCTTCAATGTCAACTTTTGTCCCATTTCCAAATATAATTTCCCCACATGTTGCCAGAGCACAATAATATGTCCCGGAATCAGAGGAGGTGACATTCTTTGAGAAGTGATAAACACAACTCGTTGAGAGAGATGGTCCGTCAGGTTTCTGGTCACATTGATAAGGTCCATTTCCATTTGTGTACATTATGTTCCCAAGAGATTTATTTGATCTGACTCCAAACCAGTGGACACTATGTTCATCTGGACAGGGCAATTGCAGAGAATCAGAGAGGACTGAACACTGGAGAGTCACAGAATCTCCAGGCTGAACGACATCAGACACTGTTGGCCACTGAACAACAGTGTACTCTGATTTTCTTTTAGTTTTTTCTATAAAGTAAGAAATGAAAGTAGTAAAAGGTCACGGGTTTCATTTTAACTCTTTAGGGATGTACTTTAAAAACTTAAAAGACAGAAAATCACAGAGACTAATAAAGTAAAATACAAGAAATGCACAAAACAATGACAATGAAGACAAAATGCGTTACCTTTTAAAGACAAATAGATCCCAGTCCACTGATCCACCTCCCAGGTAGAGACTGCACAGTGATACAGTGCTTCATCTTCTTGCATCGTCTTCAGAATGGTCAGGGTGCTCATGACTGTTGTGCAGTTTGCACCAAATCGTGAGGGAGGAAACCCTCGCTCAAATATGGGACTCACAGTAGCTTTCATCAGTGTTGTAATGATTTTAAGAGTGTCACCAACACTCTGTTTGTACCACTTGATTCGGGTGTTGCTGTTCTCCAACTCAGGGAACAGACATGTGAGAGTTACGGGTTCACCAAATTGCACTGTGATCTCTGAGATCTGCGAGTCTAAATTAGAGGAGCAAAAATAACAAATAACTGGTGTTAACCATCAAAACATAGTATCATTAAATTAGCTTAAATTCCGACTGCAATATGAAGATTTATTTTTGTTACTAAGCAACTGTTGAGTAAAATAGTGGTTATAATTCTCTGAAAATGTAAAAATACATAAAACAGCCAATTTTGGGTTTTTTGAAGAAATATTCAAATTAAATTTTCAAAGGGAAAAAATGTAACCATAAATACCTCCTTGATGAAGAAGGACCAGTATAACCCACAAATGCAACATCCTGATGGTGAAGAACTTTGAGTGGATGATATAAGTGAATGTGATAGACTACCCAATGTTGCCACATAGCAGCAGGTTTATATGTCTTCATTTCCTGTAAGTCTGTTCTTATTTTCTGAGGTTTTGTGGGTCATTCAAATAGGTCACATTTTCTGTTTTTTTTTGTACAATTGACTTACGCAAGTTGAAGAAAAAAAAAACTCACAGTAACACACTTGTATTTTAAAAGTTGACCACCTGTGTAGCACCCTTTGACACTAACTGGAAGCTAAGCTAAGAGGTAACGAATACGATGGATGAATTTAGCGTTTTGTCCCTGAGAATTATTTGCTTCACAAAAAAGACCCATAACACTGTATGTTAAGATCAGAATGCTCTCAATAACAACATAAACAGACTGATGTTTATTAAGTGGAAGTCAGTTTTACCCATGGAAGTACAATTTTGCTGCCATGCAAGCTGCACTGATCTGGTTCTCAGAGGAGCTTAAAGTCGAAGGTTAATACGAAACTAATATGCTGACATGGCAACATTTGGCAGGTATAAACGACAGCGCAGCAGTAAGTCCCGATTTTAAAGAAGTTGATATACTCATTGAGAGATTTGTAGACACACATGTGAAAATTATTAGCTTCAAGACTCCTCTGGCATTTATCACCACTGTTTGCTTGAGAATAAATCCCATTGGGCTGATTTTCATCAAATCCTGGTCTCATGGACACAACTGAACTCTCAAGAGTCAGTCTCCTGAATATACTAGAATTGATCAAATGATTGCAGTGATATTAGCTTCTGATCCCAGGAGGAAATCAAATTCTTTTTCCGTCAACTTCAAAATATATTACATTGTAAGAACTTACACACTCATTACAAAGTTATAAATGAAGACAAATAATGTCACCAAATATTTTTATCATAGATAATATGGCTTTTATAAAATCAATCAATCAAACTTATACATATAGCACTTTTTCAATCATAAAAGTGCAGCTCAAGCCCCCCCCACACCTTTACCCATCAGATCCCCCAGACTGTAAACCCAAAAATATCACATATATAACATATTCACACCCACTCATTACAAATGTATACATGTCAACACTAGGACTGACTTTTTAAGCAGACTTGCCCATCTTCTTTTGCAGTGTTTTAATCTTGTTTTTATATGGTTTTTTATTCTGTTTTGTGTTGCATGTTTTAATTTTCCTGTTGTGTGAAGATGGGCAGTCAGCTAATTGATTCAGCACAGCTGGCCTAAATCCTCCTTGAGTGGCAGCTGATTGAGGATAAAAGGGGACAGGTGTGGGACTAAAGGGGGAGAACCACAGACACAAGCAGGAGAGGAACCACAGACACAAGCAGGAGAGGAACCACAGGAGAGAAAGAACCACAGGCACAAGCAGGAGAGGACGGACGGACGGACGGACGGACACAAGGAACGATCTGGAGAGCGGGTCCCTGGCAGGTTGGACTACGTCCAAGGAAAAGCCCTGCAAGACGGCAGCTCAGGACTCAGGAAGGGATCTGACTGCTGGAAGTGCCTGGAGAGATTGCTGACCGGGCAGAAAGGAAAGGGAGGAACGCAATGAACAGATGAGTGTGCAGGAACGTCTACACTCTTAACCCTTGCTGTGCGGGTGGGCTCCTCATCTGGCTTGGAGAGTATTTTAAGTGCCTTTTTTTTTTATGTGTTTTTAGCAGTAACCAATGGCTGTGGTTAAGCAGGAGCAGACAGTGACGTAAACGCTTGGGACCCTCGGTGGACACGTCTCCCTCACTTGCTGCAGCAGAATTCCCCCCCCCTCGCTAGGACAATCAAGAGGATCTTCATCCCTCCTCTTCATTGCAAAGCTGAAGACTTTTAGAAACTGTGTTGAGAAAATAACTGCAATAAACAAAAGAACTCCAGTTTTAACTCTGAGCAGATCGTTCATTCTTTTAACAGTGGTCTCCCTTGCTGGTATTGAAAAGGACCCTGTGTGACATATACACACACACACATGATGCCTCAAAGAGCTGTCCTAACTCTCACTAATCACATCAAGGAAATAAGACACTGTAGAATATGGTATAAAACTATTTAAAAATGAAGGATAAAATAAAAGAGAATAAAATACGCAAAGATATAATAAAAGTTAAACAGAATATTGAAATAAAAGTAAGAATACCAATAATCTGACCAGTAATGTGCTAAAGATAAGTCTTTAGTTTCCTCTTAAAAATATCAACACTCCCAGCTGCTCTCAGGTCGTCTGGAAGGACGTTCCACAGGCGGGGACCGTAAATGCTGAAAGACGTCTCTCCATATGTCTCCACCTTAGGAACAACCAAAGGCCAGACACCAACGACCTGAGGACCCTGATGGGCTCAGAGAGGACTGAACAATATGGCAAAAGACACTTGATAAACGCTGAGCATCAATAAGGTGACAGCTGCTCTGATTATCTTCGACTCTGAGGAAAGGGACATTCAGAAATGTTTTCTGAAGTTCAAGCCTTTCGTCATAGTAGTAAAAGGCAGCATCACTCAGCTTTGTTTGGAATATGTGGAGAACAAATGCTCCAAGTTCTTGTATTACTGTAAAGTGAGTAGTGTTATGATCAAAAGTGTAAGTCTTTCATAAGACTTCAGGTAAGTTTCAAGCAGCAAGTTTGATCCAAAATCCAGACAACCCAGACCGACGGCTAAATGTTAAAGTGATGTCTTCTCCAACATGAACGTTTTTTGTTGTAAAGCTTTGGACATATCAGACATGACACATGTACATAAAATTTAAATAGAAACTGTGATATAACAGAAAACCCAAATTTTTGATTACACTTGCTTCCAATTGTAAACTTGGGAGTAATGCCAAATATGGTTAGCATGGTCCTGTTATTCTCCTGACAAATCTGTGAATTTAGTCTCAGTTTGACTCAATCAGGTGGCTCAAAATAATGAATGTGAGAAGACCACTCAAAGGTGATTTAATCGGTCTGTATTCTTGGGTCTTTATCGTAAGTGGAAATCATCTCAACCTGAGCCTTTTGATATGCACACAGCACAGAATGGAAGCACATTAGCCATTAGCTTCTTGGTGTCTCAGTTTTCACTGAGAAAGTTACAAATAGCAACATAATGTTGTGCAATAAGGAAGAAAACAATACATTAACACCATAGTTTTAATGTAATTGTAATATCAACATGAATTCAATTTATCAATCCATCTTTATTTCTAAAGCACTTTTCATACATAATAATGCAACACAATGTGTTTTACATAGCCAAACATAACAAAGCTATCTTTACCCATACAGACGAGTCAGGATTGCTGTATTTCTATTACTCTGGTCACATCTGAGTTTTAGTGTTTTTGTCCAGATCCACTGATGTTTGCAATCCTGCCAAAATTATAAAGGGAAATGTTTATTCAAGAAAATAAAGTCCAGCTGCCTTTATTCAACAACAATAATGTATCAAGTGAGCTGTTTTGTCATCTTGACCCACACTCAGGGCTCAGTCATGATTTCATCCAGCAGTCCTAACCGTAACACCTGTTATATGCTCTGGAAACTAACTGTGTCCGATAGTGAACTTTTCAGCCTCAACTTCAGCTCTCTCTTGTTTATCTTTCCGTCTATATGAGGTTAACGTTTTAGACTGTTTCAACTCCCCCCTCCTCCCCTCCCTCATTTCTCTTTAATCAACATATAGCATTAACTAAAAATTATATTTCCACAGGATCAACCATATAAATCATATTATCATGGCTTGGGTAAGCTTTTAACATAGTTTGTTACTTTTCATGAGTATATGTTGATTACACAAGTAGGAGCTAAATATTTAGTTTGGCATGGTGTGTCCCAAGACCCCCTCTTTTTCAAACATTAAAGTAATGACCAGGAGGCCTTGACTCATCTGCAAGTTTAAATTCAGATCCTTGCATTTCCTGGAATAATAGCCATTAATGATAAACCTGAGGTAGATAGTAGGCTGCAGAGATAGCTGGCTTAAAATTCCATTGGTTTATATATGAATGTTGACAAAGA
>JAOXYM010000007.1:13477282-13495635 GCA_028567055.1 Leptatherina wallacei | reverse complement strand
CTATCTATCTATCTATCTATCTATCTATCTATCTATCTATCTATCTATCTATCTATCTATCTATCTATCTATCTGGAGCTAACATATGGAGACAAGAAGTTGAACTAAAGTGTTTTGGAAGCATGACAAACATCAGAAACAGCATGATACATTTCCAGCAGGGAAAGATGAAAAACACCCCGCTGCCGCCAACCAAAGGACCATCAAGCGAGGGATGTCAAAAAGCTTCATCCCAGCTTTGAAAGGGCAAAGCAAATTGCAAACTCTGTCACAACTTCTACTGCCAAGGACTTGAATTTATATTCAACCAGAGCTGTTCCAGCTTGTTGTTAAAGTTGGAGCTGAGATGCACTTTGGAGTCCCATCTCAAAAATATCTTACAAACACATTGTTCACCAAACATGATACTATTGCTAACTACACATAACAGGAGGATGCCTACTCTGTCACTTCTTGTCAAATTTTTTTTCTACATCAGCATCTGTGTTAACTTACTAAAAATAAGCTCCCTTTCCTTTTTGCTCTTCTTTGTTTTTATCAATGAAACATACTGGACATAAATCAATTAAAGATCATTACATATATTTTGCTTTAAAAGTGGCAAATATTCAAAGTAATCTTTATATAATTGCATTGAAGCCCTCTGGATAAAAATCTAATCCAATCAGGAGAGATTCAAAAACCCAAATCGTGATATCATCTTTTAGTTTGTGGACTCCCATTTTGAAGTCTCAAGTCATAGTTTACTTCAAGCAGAGAAAAGAGTGACCTATGAAGCTATGAATGCCGACATGGAAAGAACTTATCAATCAACATTTCCTATGTGACATTTCCTGTTTATTAGTAATTCCACTGAATCTAACCAACTTAAAAAAAATCTTGAAACTGGCAGTGACAGCATAACCCCCTACTGCCTTCAAGTAAAAGTTACAGGGCCATCAAACAAGCTGTAGGGGATTAAATCCATCATCATAGGGAACCTTGCTCTGAAATGTCACACACTACAATTATAAACAAAAGGCATCTGCATTATGCCGATACTAATATTTGCAGCATTATCATCATTATTCACACATCTTATCCAACACTTCTTATGAAATCATTTAAAATGTAAATGCAATATTTCATTATAAGAGCCTTCAATTTACTTTTAATAATATGCTGGATTGTCTGTGATTAATCTGTTATATATACCAAATATCAGATTTTAGTTTTCAGGCAATTAACTGAATTTTGCAATGATGTTTCAAAAATGGCCTAAAGAGGCTATGTCTTTTTATAAAGAGTTTATAGTTAAGATGCAGCATGCTAACCCACGTCGAATATATTTCCAGTGGCATAAAGGATTCATAATGGCACGATGTTTGAAAATAGCCTGACTTGAGTTTTGCACAATGCTAAAGTGCACATACCCATATTCACTTCTTCATATTTATTCAACTTACAATCTAAAATGCAGTTTTTGTAGAGCTCTTGCTGGAATGTGAACATATATATAAAACAAGAAGTTTAACAGGCTTCATCATTTGATCAGTCAATACTTTCAGTTCAGAGAGCTGCAGTCATCATTTCAACGCTGATGGACAGGTAGATGCATTATGCATACTGGGCTGAAGTTAAGCCTGGTAAAGCTGCTAATACCACTGGCTTATGCGGCATGCCTGTCCATCTAGGACACCTTTCACACAAGCAACCGATTCAAAACAACAAAAATCTTTTGCTTCTTCCACTCCAGCTTGACTCCATTCAGAAGCTCTGGAATACAAAGAGAAGTGGGACCACACGGCACTAACAGCATTGCTGGATAATAACAGATATTGCTTCCATTAGTAATGTTTATTTCAGTTCTTAACATTCAGTCAGCAAAACAGTGAGTCTACATAGACCAAACTTTCAATTGTCTAAAAAATTCTTCTCATATAAATTGTGTTCAACAACTACCTTTCACAAAACCTCAAAAAAACTAAATCATTGACCGTATGCAATCTGAGTTGGCATTGTTGTTAGTGTTAATGCATAATCCTATAGTAAATGAATTTATGGTTTCATCCAATCATTCATTTTCTTGTTGGTTAGAATGGTTTTGGATGGTGTCTCACCTTGAATCCATACGGACAGGTGCAGTGGTAGGATCCAGCAGCATCAGGCACACACGTACCGTTGTTCTGGCAGGGGGCTGCCAAGCAGGGGGCGCACTTTGACATCAGGCTGATATCTACTGGCCCTATGTATTATAAAAGAAGCACAAAAAGGGGAAAAATGGGAGCTGATGATAAGAAGACAGAAGGAGGCCAAAGGATAGCGTCAAAGGCAGATATACATATTCAGTCACACTGAGCTAAAAGCACTCCCATAAGTAATTTAAGGGACCGTGTGAAGAAAAGTCTTTGTAGGAGTGGAAGCGTAAGTGCTTAGGAGAGCAATGAACGTGATTTGTTTTAGAGGCCAGGACATGTAGAAGCAAGAAGAGAGAGAGTTTCAGTATGATGGTACAGCTGTACCTTGATTAGAGGTTGCTCTTAGAATCTGAAGCAACAGCACAGCTTATAATATTACTTTCACTGATCAACTTTACAGTTTTATTCTTTGTGCAAAAGGATATTTTCTCCTTCAGTTTGATGGCAGGGGAGCCCTGGAGCAGATTATGCTAGAGGCCTGCTTCTCCTTAATGCACTATATGAATGAAATACAACAAAGAGGATAGGATTGTTTCTTTTAATCTCTATGGAAATAAATTTTAGGTGTATTACTGACCAAGTTGAATTAATGAGGCTAAATGTCTTTACCGACTTGTTTGTTTGACACCCAGAAGCTACCTAAAGAAAATGAGTCCAAATAATGTTTAAAAGCACCATAAGCAGACAGACAACGATGTCAAAGTCAACATTACCAGCAACATTAGACTGTGGAAGGCCAGACCCATCCTAGTACTTCAACAAAATCACTTAAACTCAACAAGAGACTGAAAAGATCTGGTCTGAATTCAGGGATTAAGCGAGTGCCAAAGCAGTTCAAGACTGACATGTATGATGTTTGAACCCATATTAAGGAAACAGAACAGGAGCAGCAGATAGAAAGAAGAGGAGTATCCTTACCTTTACACTGAAATCTATTGAGTGGCGTGGTGAGCAGCAATCTGTCAGCCATGTCTGGAGGTCCAGTACAACGAGCAATGCCTAAAATCACATTTGTTTTATCTTTCATTTCTCTCACAGGGGAGTAACAGACTTTTGTAAAGATTGACACCAAGTTTTCTTGATAGGTTCTTTAATAACATACTGATTTCTTACCAGGTTCTTTAAAGCCGGCTTTGACCCACTGAGAGAGCCAGCGTAAGTCACAATTACAGTACAAAGGGTTGGCACCGAGAGCACTGTGCACAATTAGAAGAAACAGCACTCAGACACACTGACTGAAAAGTATGCAAACATTAGATACAGATAAACAATGATGAGGTACCACGTACAGGTGGGAAAGAGAAGTGAGGTGGTTGAAAGCTCCTTCAGGGATAGTTGACAGGTCATTACCATGGAGAGTCCTGAAAAAGAAGAAAAAACAAGCTGAAAATTAATACTAATCACAACGTTGACCCCGTTGAACATTTAAAAAAGTCACTTTTTGGTGACTTTCACTGATCAGGTTTTTGTGTAGTTAATTTAATCCAATACTTATGTTTGTGTATAATCATGCTTTTTGTAGCAGGAAGAGAAATGTAGAAGAGGCTTATTCATTTGACTGTTGCTTCTTACCAACACTCTTTAAACGTCTAACACTACCAGTTTACTCAAACTGATATGCACTTACATCGTCCCAGCTGCTTAGATTTCTGTGAGAGAAATACAATAAAATATCTGGAACTAATCTTTAGTTAAATCCAGATCTTGAAACTACCTTTGAAGTTTGCAATAAGGATCGTAAGAAACCTACTGCATTATATCCATCATGTCAAAGGTAAATGGAAGTTAATCTCCAGCTGCTTAACACTCAGTTTGGAGCAAACTAACACACTAATGTAAACCTCACCAGCTGCATACTGAATTATTTATATTTATTTGTGCTTCCTTGCTGCAGACACATAATCTTTCCTTTTCTATAATGGAAAAAGTAAATTATTTATGAAAGAATAATATAAAGAAAAACCAAAAGCTTATTTTCATTGCTGGCCAATAGCTTGTTTTGGTCTCTGAATGGAATATAAACTGTCTCATGTGGTGATCTAGCAGACTGTGGAGTGTGTCGGTGCACACACATTCATGTGTGTGAAAACCTTGTGTCACATGAACTGAAAACTGAGATGTTTATTGGTGTGCATTTTTGGTTTGTGCCATAGGTTTTCAATTCACATACTTGATTGTGTAGATGTGTGTGTTTGCGATTCTAAAACTTTTGTCTCAGAGGAGCCAAAGTGGAGTGGATATGTGTGTATGTGTGTGTGTCTCTTGTGTCTATCCATTTGAGTGTGTTGCCCGCTGGATACAAGTTCACATTCCATTAGAGCGAAGGGATGTGTCAGGGGACAGCTATCAAATCACCACTATTGGAAAACTGAATTTGTGTATAAGCCAAAATTCAGTGTGTGCATTAAGGTCAACCTTTACCAGGGTGCATGCAAATGTTCATATACAGATCAGAGTGCTTTCTGTTCTCACAAATAGGTGCTTGTTTGAGTTCTTAATGTCTGTAAGAGTTTGTGTCCATCTGTGTATGTGTTTGTGCATCTATATGGTGTTCTAACAGCCCCTGCATAGACTGGCCCAGAGGGGGTTGTGGGTAATGAGGAAGTGACAGTGATGACTGCCTGGCAACCAGTTGCTATGCGGGGGCAGAGAGGGATCAGTCCCCACGGCAACATCAACTAAAATGAAAGGAAGAAAGAAGGGAAGAAAGTCATCACTAAACTTCTGCAAGGTGAAAGTCTCATAAGAGATACAGTCAATTTGTAGAGAAAAGGCCAAAGCTGCCATCTCAGAGGGTGACATACAGACATGTTTGGCTCCGTAAAAACAATGGTTGCCAAAGCTTTTCTGTGACCACTATCTTCTTAACAAAAAAAACCCAAACATCTAGAGAATAGTTCAGCAGTGTCTGCTGTAGTCTTTTATATGTTGAATTTATTTGTTGCTTCATCAATAGAGAAATCCCATCAGCTTTATCCTGTTGAGATAGACCGTAAATCTCAGGGGTAAGTTTTAGGAACCATGTAGCCTTCATTTTCCAATTACTTGCATGACCCAACCTTTTTAGTAATAATAAGAGGTGCAGCATGTAAGATCAAAGGACAGAAAATACAGAATATTTTACATATTATTAAGAACTGTGTTTCTATTGGTTTCTAATCACTTGACTAAAATAACTTGTGTTTTTATTCTTTTAGAATGAGCCATTTATATCTGCTTGCTGTGGGTCTACATACATGAAAGCTCTCATATTTGTGCCACCGTTTTTTACTATGGTGTGTCTGAGTGGACAAAACTGTGTGAAATGGGCTTCAAAACTGCATTTTCAGCATCATGTGATAGGTGCTAGAGCACCGTTTGGCAGAAGCAATGCCTTAAAAGGCATATAGAAGAAGAGAGTTCACATAGACACAATTTTGAAGTAGTTACCTGTAGTGCAGACATCGCTGCACCTGAAGCCACTGGATCCACTCACAAATGAAAACAGGTTTATGCCTGGAAGACTTTTGGCCACTGGAGGCCACCGTCCATTCACAACTGCACTTAGCATTTGAAGTCATCCAATCTCTACCGGTAGATGTCAGTCTTATACACTGAACCTATAAGTACCTTGATAATGTTTTCTTCTTTTAAATATTGACTTTTAAATTCAATACAAAAGTTCACCAAGTTAAGTTACTGTATACCACAGATAATTTCAATATAAAGCATTTCAAGTTTTAATTCTAAGCAAGCAAACATTTATAAGAATTGTCAACTATGTAGTCCTAAACTGTTGGGTGATTTGTATGTTCAATATTTATGGGGTGAGTCAGAAAAATAACTCTAAAATGTTGTTAAAACTAGAATGCATCAATATTCATCCTGCTAATGTTGCTTTTTACCTATGGATCTGATATCTACTGAGCTAAGAAAGCTAATTCTATTTGGTAAATGCATCTTCCTGAATTTGCAGAGAAGCTCTGATTCTTTTTTTAAATACTGAATGAAGAATAAATAGATTAACATTTCAGTTTAGCTAAGGTGAAGAGCTCATACTATGCATGTTTGGGGACTACAAATGTGCTCATAGAACTTTAGTTTTTGAAGTTGCACACAATGGGTAGATTTTTTTCACCATCAACACCCACATCTGCAGTGGTCATTATGGACTGAGTGGTTGTACAAACTTGTGTCTGAAATAAAACAACATTCTAATATTTTTCAGCTACATAATGACTTCTCCACAGCTGTATTGTGATAAAAATATCTAATATTTACAGTCTGAATTGTTCATTTGAAGCACATTTTTCCTGATTTGCACAGACTTTAAAAATAACCAGCC
Source organism: Leptatherina wallacei (assembly GCA_028567055.1). NCBI lineage: Eukaryota > Metazoa > Chordata > Actinopteri > Atheriniformes > Atherinidae > Leptatherina > Leptatherina wallacei. Next base: position 13,489,134 of record JAOXYM010000007.1, on the reverse strand, counting down.
TTAGATATAAAACATACACGAATCATAAATTCTGCTGTCATTTAGGAATGAAATCTGTATGAGCTGGTAGTTTTGTGTACCACGTACACGTTTAGTGTATGATCAGGTCTACGTGTGTGAAGCTCCCCGTATGTGAGGGGGTGGTTGGACAGCAGCATTCACATGCACACTGTGTGCGAGTGCACATGGGTTTTTGAGACAGAGGGTGGACAACCAAATGGATGACAGAGAGAGACAGAGGCTGAAAGTCGATAAATCAAACACAACACTGGGCGGAAGGAAAGAAAAGGAGGAGAGGATGGATGGACAGGGGCAACCAGCAAGATGGAGATGCCAGAACATATAGCAGATAGAGAGGGAGCATTTAAGAAATGAGAGATGGGTGAGTGTGACTGTATTTTAACACACCACTTAGCTTAAATCAGGGAAGTGCTTAAACTTGGATCTAGCTCAGTAATATAGCCAGCAAAGGGGAGTGTTGAATATTGAATCTACTGCGGCACTTAAGGATGGAGTGTACTACTCACAGCAGGCGAAGTGACTTCAGCCCGTCAAAGGCATGAACCGGGATGCAGCGAATCTGGTTATAGCTCAGGATGCTGAAAGAAAAAGGATGCAAACAACCTTAATAACACAGCGACAGATTCACAAAGGGAGACAGAATGGCTGACAAAGCAGATTTGGTTTAAAGATCTGTAGATTCTGTTGGTTAGATATGGGAAAATTAATGAGAACAGTTTAAACCAAACAAAAAACTTATAATGAACTAAACATAAAGTTTACCAATGTGTGGCAGGCAGAGGCAGGTTTAAAGACAGCATTATGATCTTTGATAAATAATGAAATTAACCACTTAAGTATACTCTTACCATTACGCTAATAATTAATCATAGAGCATGATAATGATTTTACCATTAGAAGTTGACCCCTTCATATTTGATCTAAAATAATTGTATAAAATAGTAGCACTGGTTAATAGCGTGATGCTCAATAAAGTAACACCTAATCATACTTGCTGATGTTTAAGAGGCCTAAGAAATCTTTAATCTCTTCAGGTTCAAATGGTGTGAAAATTCCCTAAAATGAGCCTTACAGGTCAGTAGAAAGTACTGGCAAAAATCTGATGTGGAGAATCAAACACATATCTCTGCCATTAGCTTCAATTCTCAGTAAAGCGGACTTAGGCAAAACATTTAATGGAAAAACGTTCCAGTGATGCCATCTCTGGGCTGACAGAAAACTGTGGTTGCATCCTGCAGCAGGCAAGCGTAAACCAGTACAGCTACATGAAATATGAAACAGGGCGTTACTAGAAAAGAACAAATGTGCTCAGTCACTTTGTCCTGACATGCAAAATCCAGTAAGCCAGTACTGTGTAATATGCCATGCGAGTTTAAAGGTAAAAGAGAGAGAAAAACAAAATCCAGTTGAAAAACAAAGAAAATCATGAAGGAATGGCAAAGAAAAGAGCGAAATAGAGGTAGGACAGGAGCTACGGAAGGGATAATGGACTTGGTTCACGTCGGACGGTTCACGCCTCCACGTCGTCCATTATTTTCTGATAATGGACACCTCAAAGGGCATTATCCCACCTATACCATGGTCACTCAAGAAGGAAATAAATATCAAATCAATTATTAATAGTTAATGTTGTTTTTACCGTTAGAATTGTATGTTTTTCACAAGAAGCGGCTGAGCGGACTATTTAACATCTCTTGTTGAGGCGCGTTGCCAAGGTAACCGGCTCTGGCCACAGCACCTGCAGCTCGGTCGGCCGCAGCTGTCGTATTATTGCAACAAATGGCCGTTTATGGTGAAATGTGATAGAGATACTGGCATGTCCATCATAGTGGCATCTGAAGGACGGAGGTTTAACCTTTATGGACCCTGACCACTGCTGGTCGGGACGTTGTGGAACAACAAAATGTTGCTCCATTTTCGTTTCTCATGGACTGACGGAGCCCAATAAGCCTGCAGGCGGCTTTCACAGCGATGCCCCATCACAGCGGCTCCACGTTCACCACACAGGTTAAAGGAAACTATAAACCCAAGCGTTTTGTCTCTCATCTCGCCGTTGTGACCAATAAACTGTGAAAAAAATCTCACGACTGTCTAAACCAGCTCACGTCCCCCATTAGCGAGGTATGTTGACTTTCTGTTGCCACGGTTACCAACTGGCATTTTAGGCAGCGCAATAATTTAGAACAATCAGGCTATTTCACCTGACCTTTTTTTAACTGGTGTCCTACATCACTTTTTAACGGACACCCTGTAGCCAATCAGAATCGAGTATTCACCCAGACCATGGTATAAATCCGAATATTACTCAGTAGGTTCATCATGTAAGTATCACAGGGGCGAAAGAATCACTTTATAAGGAAGGTTTAGGAAGAAAAACAAACAACATATATATGATATACAAAACAAATTAAATAAAAGAGGAAGAGTAGTGATGACATACTCAGGGTAAATGGAGGGCAAAAATAAAATGAGAGACTCCATAATGAAAGTTTAAAAGAGGCTAAATGAATTTGTAGATACAGACAAATTTGAGAGTAAACACAACTCATGTATGACATCATTCAATGGTCAGAAGTTTGTTCTGTTCATTGTTTCCTGCTGATGTTAAACCTTGTCTTTTCGGGTTTCCACAGGTTTTGTTTCTTAGTTTTAATGTTAATCTTGTTCTTTGAAAATCAACATTGAGTACTCTTGTCTTCTTGTCTGCTTAATTTTCAGATTAAGTTTTATTGATTTGATTTGATTTCCTTGATTTGCTTTTATTTTTACCCCTTGGTCAGTCTTTATTCTCTCATACCGCTTTTTTTTTGGTAAAGTTCTTAGATTTAGGATTTCTAGGATTCCCTTCTCTGCAGCATCTTCTGTTTGTCCTTCTAGCAAGTTAGCTAAAGGCTCCCAATTTCTACATCTGCTGCCTCTTGTGACTGCCTGCATTCAGGTCTCTCTCCAAACTCTCAAATGTCAACATATGTGGATACATCACCGTCTGCTTGTATTATGACTTACAGTGTGGCGAGTTGAGTCATGTTGCTGAAGGTGTATCGGGACAAAGTGCTGATGCTGTTGTTACTTAGGTCCCTGTGCAAATATAAACATACAGTAAATTGCCAAAGACAGACACACAGAACATACTGCATGCAAACATTATGAGTTTGCAAACTGCTCAAGGATTTGACATTTGTGTCCTCTGTTCAAGGTTGTGAGAGAAGTACATACACAAGTGACAGCTGCTTCAGGGCTGCCAGCTCCTTCGGCACAGATGTCAGCATATTACCCTCCAGGTATCTGCAAAGAAACACGCATACTTAATTGAGTATGTTTTGAACATGCACAGACAATAGGTCTTTAGGGCTGAATAAATGAAAATATAACTAAACATACTGTTTGAGAAATTCCGATTGGCATTTGTGTTGTACGTTGGTATATGAAGGGAAATGTATGTTTTTTTCTGGAGGTTACAAAAGAATATACAGCGTTCTTGGCTGCATGTTTTGTTGTGTTGCTCCAGGAGAAAAACTTTGTATGTCATTAACCTACTGCCTGACAAATGGATGCAAATTAGGGCTCAATGATTAATCCCAAAAGACTGAACATGGGATTAGGGGTCAGCCACCACAGGATTCTGGGACATTACACACTGGATGTCTTTTTTCTTCTTCTTTAATACTGTTGTTATTTTTACCTTTCTGATTTGCCCCTGGAATATGCTTTTTAGCAGATAGTACAGGACAGACACAAGAGTGATACCAGTCTTCATTTGACCCATAAGCATCTTAACTGATGACACTGGTGTGACATGACAAATGTTTTACTGATGATGTAACAACAGAATTCAGGATAGGATATCATTATAATTCATAGCAAAAATTAAATTTCATCAAATGAGATCAAATGAAATTAATCTATGCTTTTATGTGTGACTATAGGTCTATGATAGAGTTTGGTCAGAACATAGTAAATCAGAAGTTGTGACCACAATTTTGTCATCACGTGTCAATACAATACCGAGATAGCGGTGATTTAATGTCATTCCCTCTTGTAGTGATGGGATTTCCAGCTCTTTTCAGTGATCCAGATAACTTGGCTCAACTCAGCAAAAAGAACTGGATCTTTCACCTCGTAAATGGCTCAGTTTAACACTTAGGCAATTTTTTATGTATCTTTAGTGTGTGTACATGGAAGAATATGACCATATTACTATTAAAACATCTTTTTGATATTTCTACATTATCTTTGATATAAAAACATGAAGCATTACATATGTGCAGGCTACTTAAAAGTTTAATCTATGTCATAAATTTGTGTTTCATTACAAAATCTGAGCACACTGCATCTGCTTTTTTGTGCATAAACTCCACCGTGCTCCATCTGTCCAGTTTCTAAATATGTTTAATATGACAGTTCTATCTGACACATTCTGCCTTTGTGTTGTTTATGTTTTAAAATGAAGCCAGATGCTTGGCCTACTGTGTTTCCGACTCTCTCATCTTAATCTCTGCCTTACATGTACTCCTTCCATCTCTGTGCTCTCCTCTGCCAAGAGACTGTACGGTTTTGGCACCTGAGAGGTTGCATGACATCACCACAGTCAGGGAGGCCCTGTGGTTGCTGCCCAGCAGTGTGGCTATCATTTTATTGTTTGTACAGAAAACAATAGGAGCACAATAAAACCTCATTCTTGTATCTCAGTATGTTGTGGCTGCACAATAAGTAAGGATTAAACAACTCAGACTCGTGCATTATACGGTTTTAATGCACAACGCAGAGTCTAGAACACCACGATGTGCATGAATAAATATTTGTTTATTTTTTACACAAAACCTGTTAAAAACGCTTAAGTATAGGAACTATTTTACGTTAGCCTCGATGTACTTTTTATGCTAAACAACTGTTCCGCGCGATTTTCTCATTCACCTGTCAAAAGCCAGGTGATCCGAACCAGTTGATTAACGCGTTGTTTTGGCGATGCCTGTAATGGAGTGATATAACTGTGATTCAACTTGTCGAATTACGTGTGCGTATACACGAAAATAATGCACGCCAGATGGGATTAGAATTCTCACTGACCGTGGTATAAAATTGTTTATACCAATGTCAGCCGATATCTCTGTAAACTCACAACTATAAGTTCTTATTAGTTATTATCTCTCCAAAGTGTAAAATAATTAGTTTGAACAAAGATAAAAGCTAAGAAGTATCTTAAATATGCATGCATGCATATCTATTAGTCTGTGTGAGACTATGTGGGACATAACAAAATAAAGATAAGCACATATTCTATGATCCTGTGGTCTCTCTTCTCTCACTTTCAGGTCATAAGTAGGTCATGTGGACAGTATGATGGAGTGTCTTCTTCATTCTAATCAATGCCTAATCACTGCTATTGACCCTGTAGAGCAGACCTATTTCACAGCTAGAGAGCCTTCTGTATGTTTGTGTGTGTGTGTGCATGTTGTTGTTTTTGCACATTTTACATGCAAGTGCAATAATTAACATTTAGTGTTAAAGATTTAGTTTCGAGTACTTTCTAAATTTACAAATCTAGATTAACATTATTTTTTCCTTGTTTTATGCTGCATTGACTTTAACAATTAGTATCATTATAGACATTTCCTTTATTGGCCTCTTTCTTTATTCAAAGGACTCCTGAGAGCTTCAATTTAATGACAAATGCAAAGCAATTTAAGAACATAGCAGTAGGATTATACAGGGAAATCATTAAGCAAATAAATGATTAAAGATGTTATTTCCAATTCCATGTAATAAGAATAATTTGTTATTCTTTGTTAGTGTCTGTTTAAAGAAAATCTATTTTAAGAGGACATCTATAGGTAGCAGCAGGCAAAGCCTTTAAGAATAAGAAAATAGATTTAGGATTGTTATTAATACATTTCTTTGGCATCACAGCATTAGCACTGTTGCCTCAGTGGTTGTATCTTTCAGTAGTAGAACATTTTGAGAACATAAGCTCTATAAGATAAAGCAAGAACAGCTAGGAAAGGTTAATAACATTATTACGATATAGATTTTAAACAGCAATTTCTTCATGTTTTTATGAAAATAACTCAAGAATAGACACAAAAGAGGATAAAATGAAGCAACACTGCACTGCAGCAAATTGTTGATGTCTGTGTTTATGTGAATGTGTGCATGTGCTTTCACATGTTATAGAGAGCATGCAGTGACAGAAATGCTAATTTTTCTTTGTGTGGATGTGTAAATCTACTTGTGTATTCATCACTCCTGAATAGACATCTTTGTGTATTTTGTCAGTGTGTTTCAGTGCATGCGAGCCTGTGTGTGTGTTTTACTGCATGCATGCCCGACTCACAGCTCTGTTGTGTCCTTGGGAATGCCTTTGGGTAGAGAGTTCAGCCCTCTGTTGCTGCATCGCACTACACCATCTGAGCACGTGCAGACGTCTGGGCAACCAGATGCAGGGAGGCAACCGTTGTCCTCAGCACCTGGGGAGAGAGGAGAAGAGTGAGATTGTAGAAAGACAGAAAGGAAGAAGAAAAGTGGAATAAAGAAGGAGAGAGATTGGTGAGGAGAGGAAGGAGAAAATACACAGAAAAAAAGAACATTTTGACACAAGTTGGGGAAGAAAAAGACAAAGAGATAAACCCCAAATTATTGGGGTAATTTTCATAAAAGTCTTTACTCAGCACTTTAAAGATTGCTTTATAATTCATACCAAATGACAAGAGGTTTGTAAAACCAGCAGCACTGATGTTACAACTTCAGGCTCAGGACCCCCAAACAGGTTAAAGTGATTCTAAACACCCTCAGATGATTCTGACAAAATAGATATTAGAAAACAATCAGGAAACCTTGCAACAACTTTAAAAAGCCATAATTACAGCTACAAAGTAAAACTGGACACATCTGTAGTCAGCTGTTTCCATGACCTGCATGGTTGAGTCATACCAGACAGAAGCTCACTAACATGTCAATATAAATAGAAATCTTAAAGCTTCCAAAAACAAAATCTTATTTCTTGTCGACAGATTCATAACCACATATCTTCTCATTGAGATTACTTAACCTGCAACGTTTTTAACAGGTGAAGTCAAACAGAAAATGAGTATGAGAGGTCAGAATAAAAAGCTACATACCCCACACTCACACACACATCTGAGAGATTGGAATCACTGTAAGACTCAGAAATAAGAAGGATCAGAGACAAGAGCTGAGTGTTTTTGCTGTTCTTGGCTTAAAAGGTCTACCACTTCCTTTATAAACACACACACACACACACACACACACACACACACACACACACACACACACATGATCAATAAAATAAACATTTTTCCAACCTTCAGTGTCATGTCCCATTGATGATTTCATCACATCTGTGCCATTTGGGATCTTTCCACTAAAAGAAAGGGAGACAAAAACATTTCAACTTCAAAATATTATCGGGAAAAACATTCATGATTGGCCGTCTCAGGTCTTTTGGCTGGATTAGAATAATTTTTTAACTTGTTTCACTCTCACTTGTCTTGTAGCAGATAAACATCCAGTTGACCTGCACAAGGATGAAGGAATGTAGAGAGAGAGAGCCTTTATGATGTTGGAACATATTTCCCTAGAGGCATTGAATATAATATATAGCTGTTCAGAAACTATCATAAAACCTTGGCTCACTGAGGTAGACATCTGTCTGTGATAACAGTTTCTGTTGGCTTGAAGCTAGATACACTCTAGCTCACACACATACACACACACACACACCAAGGTGAAGACAAAATCACTTCTTAAATCACAAGTCTTTCGTCATATAGGTGTTTCCACAATGACTCCCTGTCTTTTAGGGAAGCAATGGATCAGTAACAGTAGGCAAACTGCCCTCATGCGGAAGAAGTGAAACAAGCCCAAACCATGATACTACCACCACCGTGTTTCACAGATGGGACAAGTATTTTAACAGAAGTTACCCTGGGTTCCTTCATGCTGAAATAATGAAATTCCTGAGTTTGTATAATCTCAAGAAAAATTGTACGGTCTAATCTCAGTTGATCAGATGTTTTGTGTTTCTTAAAGCTGCATAAAGATATTCCAAATGTAAAAGTACTCACAATCGGGGCACCTGGAAGATGGCACTGTCCACCTCGTTTGTCTCTCCGTCTTCATCCAACAGGCTGTAAGCACTGCCACTCAGACCACTGTCCAATGAGGCTGCCGTTACCGGGGCATCATCAGATCTGAAACTCGCCCGTGCTGCGCAGAGATACGAGCACAGTCATCGCCAAAAAAAAAAGAAAAGATGGAAAACGGCACTTCTGGGTTCAACATAAAAACTAGGGCCGAGAAGCATTAGTTAATGACTGCAGAGATCCATCATAATAAACATCCAGACTTAAGTTTATGGCACAGTCAGAAAGGAAGCTTATTCAAAGAACACAAGACTGGACTCGTAATGAATAGCACACAAACACTGAGGACTAGCAAGATGCATATGGACAAACAGTGTACTTAGAGAATCTCTAAACAAAGACAAGACAATAATAAGTTTTAACATAAAATTATCACATATACATGTTGATGCAGAGTACAAGAGACGTACGAAGCTCTTATTCTTATTGTTAGTCACCTATATGAAATATTAAGTGTTTGAACATTTGTTTAAAAAGCAAAAATTACAGTAGCATGTTTTTACATATCTGGAGTAGTTTAGAAAATGTTTATGTTGTTTCCACAAATGTTAAAAAGACTGTTTAATGAAATGTTTTAGATTTTAAGATTCGGCTCTCAAACAGCTGATCAGGAAGTGCGATAGAGTATGAATGATGTAAAATGCGTGGATGCGGTGTAGAACAGAATCCATGCCGACACATCTCTTTCAAGCCACTCGACACATCATCAGTGAATGGCCGCAAAAAGTTCACTAATAACAGTTCAATGACACCGTGGGGGAGTAACTCTTGTTGAATCATGCCCTGGTATTAGTGAACTGTGTCGGTGGATGTGAAGAAAGTGTGCCTCACTGCATGAATCTCTGTTGTCGTGAGTGAGTGCAACTCTCTCTGCCTTTCTGTCTTTGTCCTTTTTTAGCTTGTAAGACTCCCCACTTCCTTTCTGCAGGTGTGCGTTAGTAGTATTGCATCCTCTCTTTCTTTCACTCTCTCTTTCTCGCCTTGCTCCATCTGTGCTTCAGTCACACGACAGAGGGGGGAGACTCTTGGGCAAACTCTCACCTCCGGTGCTCTGCGGCCTCTCCTCTGACACAGCTTTCCTGAGGGTCAGGTGTCTGCCGTCTGCTCTGCTCCCTTTGGCCGACACAATCGATGGCAGGGCAGGCAGCCAGTCAGACTGGGCTCTCTGAATGGTGAGCACGCCCACTACGCTGTGTCTCTGGTGCCTCAGCGAGAGGCGGCCTCTTTGGCCTGGATGCGTTTGTTTTCACAGGCACAGGTCAGATGTTGGGTGGGGTGGGGTGGGGTGGGGGGGCGAGGAATCAACGCCAGGAAACAAAGGTCATGGGATCGCAGTTCAAGATGGAAGCAGGGAGGAGCGAGATGGAGATTCAGAGAGCGGTTTATCTTCACCATGGTAACCAGCGTGACTGTCATTCACATGCAGCCACAGTGTGCAGTGCACATTCGTCCCTCCCGCATGTCACTAACGGGTGGGGTGTGCAGCGTCTACTGAGGTGCATTGTGGGTCCAGTAGTTGTTTAAACCCAAAAAAAAGGAGGTGTGGCAGACTGCATGCACAGCCATCTTAGTGGAGGAGCTTCAGAAAAGCTGGTTGTTGTTTTTTTCTTTAAAGAAATAAAAAATAATAACAATAAAAAGATAAAAAAATAAACAAAAAAATATCAAAAGAGGTTAATGATAAGAGGGGAGTGGGATGGCAACTTTCTTCTGTTTTTAAATATTTCCCATCTTTTGTTTTTTTGCTACATTAGGTGACATTTTCGTAGTAAAAAAGTTCAGAAACTGTTTGTTTTATTGTTTAAAGATCATCAAAGAGCATGCGTTTGCTTTTTCATTTTTAATACAGTTGCACTTCTACTAATTGTGTATTTAAACTACAGTTTAAATCATCAAAAATTTAACTGAAGTTAAAGGAATCAAAGTTTTGGTTTAGAAAATATCATTTATAGCCTCTTTTATATTTTCAATGGTTAAGAGTTCAGAGTTAGTTTTGCCTCTTTGGACTCTTTAAAAGAAAGTTAAACTTAGAAGGACAGTATGCTTCTCTACAGGTGAGATGCTGGCTCCAAGCGCTCGTGAAGACATACAGAAGAGAAGTGATGAGAAGTTAACACACTGGATAAACGTGGGGAAGAGGACCAGAGAGTATAAAGGGTGAAGGAAAAAAAAAAAAAAAAAAAAAAAAAAGAAAAAAACTAAATGAAAGAAAAAAAAACTCAACGGACGGTAGAGGAGATGAGTGCGAGGAGGCCATGCTGCGTGGGCTTTATTTGCGTCTTGGTTTACTTGGTTGGAGGCGTTGTGGCGGCTGCTGCTGTGACTGCTGTTGGGCTTCGCCCGTTGCTATGGCAGCGCCTCCGCTGCTTCCAATGCTGCTGTCCTGATGGTGTTGCCGTGCTGCGCTTTTGCTGGAGCGTGAAGCGCCATGTGAGCGAGAGTGTTGGCTGTGTCCGTGGCTGTGGCTTTGGCTCTGGCCCTCGGACGGGGAAGGCTTCGATGTGCCAGGACTACTGTGAGATTTCTCGATAGTGGGCACCTGCGTGTCTAAAACAACCAGATTCACCAAATTACCAAAAAGCTATGTTTTACTGTAGTGAACTTAGAGGCTATTAGCTGCTGTGTGCACCACCTGTGGTAAAGGATTCACTGGCTCATAGGTTACTGTATTAGCCAGCTTGGTAACTGCCTGATTAGGTCTATGATGTTCTAACTTTCCTATTAAATTTGATGCTACTTTGATGCCATTTTTAAAGCTACATTAAGGGAAGCAATCAAAGCCTTCCACGGCCTTGTTGCCCTCTGTGTTATAAGGAAAGATAGAGGGAAGCTAAGGCTAGGCCTCTGAGCTGGATGGCATTATGGCAACCAAGAAAACAGACCACGAGAAAGCAAAAAGCATGAAGCAGAAGCTACAATGGGTGCAAAAATGGGCAGAGGAAGGAGCTGGCAATACTGGTGATTAGGTTACAAAGAGAGGAACCGGTGGACAGAGGTAGACACAGTGGTAGGAAAGAAGAGCAAAAACAGAGTAGAAAGAAGTGACAAGAGTAACAGGACACAAAGATTGGGGAGAAGTGGTAGAAATAGTAGAGAAGTAGAGGGTTGTGTGGGAATGACAGGGATTGAGTCAGGCAGGTGAGATTCATCGTGTCCTACCCTTGGCTGGATCTGGAAAGATCCCGTGGCTTCGGCTCTTGATGACAGATGATTTGGGGGAATCCTGGCTATCATGCGAGGCAGCAGTAGTTTTAGGGGATGAGTGTTGCGAGGAAGGTTTAGAGGAACCGTGTCGGCCCTGGCCTGAGTGTGAGCGTCTGTGGTGGTCCCCTTCGCTCTGCTCCTTAAGGGGAAGCCATCGTGGGATGTTGTCCAACTGGGCAGTGTTGGACAGATCGATAAGAACCTGGGAGCAAACGAGACAGATTAGCAGACATGGCTAACGATGGACCGGATTCATGTTCAACAGAGCCGGCTCTAGACTTCCAGGGGCCCTAAGCAGAATAAGTTTTGGGGGCCCTACCCCTTCATACTATGAACAAAGTTTTTGGTAGACGCGACACCCTAATTCATAATATAACGTGATATTATATTAATTAACTCATTCAAAACACTCTAGTAAGTAAAAATATGACTACACTTAGAAGACAGAAAGGGACAAAAATCTGTGCA
>JAOXYM010000007.1:13464685-13474908 GCA_028567055.1 Leptatherina wallacei | reverse complement strand
AACCATCTGTAGCTTAGTAGTCCAAGATTAATGCCAAGACATATCATGCTAATACTCTTTAAATAAGCTTTGATATGGAGGACAAAAAAGAGTACAAAAACAAAGATGAGTTAATCTAAAGGCAGATTTTTAAAAAAAGGAGGCTCACCGTCGCATGTGAAGTCGGGGGTAGCTACATCCTGGATGGGGATCTCCTTCAGGAAGGCCGGTTTCTGACAGCGAGGGTTTCCACTCACCACCCTGGTCTTCTTCAGCCACTGACCCAACCAGGCCAAGTGACAATCACACACATATGGGTTGGATAAGAGGTTGCTATGGAAAAGGGACAAAGACAAAAAAGGTCAGTGGAAAAAAGTCTGTTTATAAGAGTCAAAACTATCTTTAAAACATGTTTCACAATCAGAGAGAAATAGCAGACAATTTTTCTTTATAATTAATTCTAAATGGCAAAATTATGCTTATGAGCCATTTATCTTGATGATAAATCCTTCCAGCAACACTTTGCATCAACAATATATTCACATAAAGAACTTCAACTTAGACAAAGCATTGCAACAAAATGGACTTTAAAAAAGACATGAGGCAAAACAGTGAGATTGTTCAATATAAATTATTCTGTAAATCAATCACTGGAACAATAATGTTCATATTTGTATTTTCAAACAAAATCACTATTTATGTCCATTTAAATACATTGGGATGGAAAATGAAAAGAGTAAAGGAATAAAGGAAATGTCATCCGTTATTTGTATTCATTTAGTAAAGCACAATGGTGAATGAAAAAAGAAAAGGAAAGTCAGACAGAGAAACTCAGAAAAGGATAGAAAGAAAAGGTTATCTGCACATTTTATTCATTTTTGATCACCTCTTATTGCCTTTTGTTGCTTTTTTTAAAAACACAACTCATGTAATATTTATGTTGAGCAACATTAAAATGAAAAGGGTGAAAGCAGCAGCAGCAGCAGCAGCAGCACAGGCTGGACAGGAGGTGTAGTCATGTTAAAGCTGCTCTGGGCTTCTTATGTCTTGTGGCACATTAATGGTTTACTAATATGGTGACTACAATTTCCGTCTAATTCAGCTTAAACAGATGGTTTACAATGAAAAAAAACATCTGCGATGAAATCTTGAAGACGATCTTTTGTTGGTTGCTGTAAAATCTGAAACCGCATTGAGTAAACTCTGATTTGTTATGGCCACTGACCTTTTCTTTTCAGTTTACTGCAGTGTTTGAAATTCAACGCAGCTGAGTAATTTCTTTCAAAATAACAGTGAACTGTAAAAAGAAATATTTATAGAGGCTGTTACATAGGTGGCAGAACAACAGTGAGCTCAATGAGGAAAATAAATTCGGTCTGTTTTTTCAACCTACCGCTGACAGGAAAATAGAAGTGTAAAACTTAGGGGACAAATTTAAGCGCTATCACAATCAGTATATTACTGTAGAAAGCCAAATGCTTATTTCTAATGATGATTTGGTGCTTTGATGTTATATGTAAAGGCGTGTGAGAAGCACACAGGCTTCCGTTGTGTCCACTGCTGCACCAATAATACTACAGTTAATGCTGCTTTATGTGCAGCAATATTAATAGTGTACTACTATAGATAGGGATGAGTTATTGACTCATTTCCCTGTAATGAATTGAACCCACGAGCTAAATCCCTTCCTTCCTTTCCAGTGTGTTAATCTTTTAATTAAATGGGCAAATTCTACAGGGAAACAAGCACTAAGAACAGAAACAGATAGTGGAAAAAGTCAAGCGAACAGAGGGAAGATAGGGCAATGAATAGAGGGTTGAAACAAGAACTATCCAACTTTCTTTCATGTCTCCCAGCTGGTGTTTGAATATCAAATCAAGTGTTATCATAAAGCCAATGCTGACAAAAAAAGGAGTGGTGACAAATAACAAGAAGAAGGGAAATTAATGATTTATTCATTTTTTTGTAGGGATGATCATCATCAGGCCCGGTGAGCAAACCTGAGTTTCTGAAACTGTGCACCCAGCTATCCTGTATCTCTACATCCCTGTTTTCCTTTTCTTGTATCCTATCTTTCCTCCCAAAAGACTCAAGTTGAAGCTTGAATCAAAGATGACAGATACACAGCAGGTCAGAGAGAGGGAACAAATGGCAGAACAAGGAAGAGAAGGATGGAGGGAAATAAAGAGAGAGAAGACAGGATGTCAGGAGAATGCCTTGACTTGGCATTTCTGTCTTCTGAGAAAAAGTGCATATGAATCAACCTGTAATGTTTTATTGACATGATATGAATCTATTATTCACAGGCATCAGATCTAGATGGTCAGGGGATAGGATGAAAGTACATGTGTGTATGTTTGTGTGTGTGTCTTTGTTTCTTCAGTGTCTCACTTGATAATGTGATGTGGCAGGTTAATACTTTGCTAGGTCATAACTTTGCTGCAAGACAGTTTTTTTTTTTTGTATTTCTGAACAGAGACTGAACACCAACCAGCATCCTCACACTAATGAAAGCTTGCAACCCCCTCCTCGTAAATCCACTCACACCCCCACCCAACACACCCCTCAGATAAGTAGATATGCCATCAAATAATTGATGTCCTTGTCGCAGCATCTTTGACGAGGATAAAAAAAAGAAAATCAAGCTTGCAAATTGTGTGTGAGCCCAAGTGTGTTTGCAGATGCTGTAATATATAGCAAATATCCTGGGATTCAGACAAATCATGTTAATAATGATGGTGAGCATCTGTGAGGAGGATGGTGTCCAGAGAGTAACGTGATTTGCAGAGAGATAGTACAAATGATGGGAGGAATCTTTAAAAGGATTTAAGAATTAAGTAACAGAAAGAGGAAAGAGATTTATACTGATAAGACTTACATGGTGGACAGGGAGTGCAGTGTGGAGAAGGCTCCTGGGGCAATACTGGAGATCCTGTTGTCGTACAGTGACAGCAGACGTACCGAGCTCAGACCTGTGAATGTGCTGTTGTCAATGCAGCTGACCTGGTTGCTCCTCAGCATGCTGGAAACACAAATAACATACAGAGAATGTGAAGGCACATCCCACTGTGTCGCATGCTGGGATGAGAATGCCATCTTGTAAGGAATGCTCTCCTGGTTCCTCCGCCTACTGCTTTTGTTGCCTGGGTAGTTCTTGTTTCATTTGGCTAAAAATGGACAAATCTAATGGTGAAGGGAAGAGATGCAATAAGAAAAGAGGAGATGGAAGACATAAATTCTGCTAATTACAAAACCAGTAATGTGCCAAAAACGGTCCCCAGTAAAAAGCAACAAACTTTTTTATCCAACTTCTCTGTGAAGACCAGATGTAAATTCAATAATTATGAAACTATAGACTAAATGCGGACAAAAAAACGTCTTTGAGACATCATGAAGTGGATGGTAGAATACGATAATGAAAATAAATTTTAGTAATTTGGCTCGACTTAGTCATTGTAATGCCAGAATCAATTATAATATGGAGTGGTAGGGTCTCATGCAGTTAAATAGCTGATGGCGTTTTTTTATTTGATTTGGCATGACTTAGAAATAACAACTCAGATACGCTGTCTTCTGGAAAACACACCACCGTAAAATCTCAGCTAACTGTGAACACCAAGTCAGTGGCTTTGGCTAAACTCAATCCATAAAACTCTAATTTTCTAGACAAAATTTAACCCACATTTAGACAAGACATCTAAGGGCCATTTAAATTTCTTTTTGAAAATGTTTCAACCAAAACACACTCAGGTTTTTAAAGTAAACTAATTAAGAAACTTCCAAATACAAGCAGCACTGTGTTTATTTTGTATTCTTATGCAGTGGGTTTTATAAGTCATCTAAGCCTGCTTTAAACGTTCAGTTAAAATGCTCAGTCTGTTAAAAAAGGTGATTTCTTGATGGAAAGTCTCATAATGTAATGTGTTCAAAATAATATTTTGGGGAAATGAAAAGATGCATAAACGATAAAAACCAACCTTTCATGTCATTGTTGAAAGATAAAACAGAGCAGGATTAAATAAATCAGTGCCCACTGGACATCCATGACAGCCTGTAATATGACATTAGCTTTTGACATGCAGTCATGTGGAACAGTAAGTGAGTTAGTTAGCATTTGCAATCTCTGGGACACGCTAACCAAGTTAGCGAGGCTATTACTGGAGCCGGGAGCCTTTTAACATAATACAGAAGCAGCCATGATACCATTAGAGAGTCATTAGCCAGCATATATATAGATGATAGCATTAGCTAGTCATTACAGAGCATACACACACAACATTAGCTCCTGATTTCATACATTATTCTGTAACCCCTGTTTCAACAAAACCCTCTTTATGGTGGGTGCCCAAATTAGAGGAACAACAACATACTGTCATTAGGCCTGTACACACAATCCTTGTTCACTCTTTTCAGTCTAGAGAAGATAAAGTTAAAAGAGTTTGATTTGAATCAAAAGCAAACAGAGCATGGTTGATGCGAATGACGGAGCTAGTATATTGATAGCTTTTCTTTTAATACTGATTCTATTAACAAATCATTTAACTATAAACCACACACTGACTCACACATCATATCCAAACCTTACATTATCTACATGCATTTTATCTATATTCATCATTTTATTCATAATAGGTCTTCATTCCCTAAAGCTCCAGATTGATCTTGTGTTGAGGATGGGAGAGTCCAACCACTGCACAAAGCCTTCTCCAGTACATCCCAAAAATTCTCAATGGGGGGAAGGTCTGGACTCTGCTGTGGTGGCCAATCCATGTGTGAAAATGATGTCTCATGCTCCCTGAACCACTCTTTCACAATGTTGCTGAACCTAGACCTGACCAACTACTGCAGATCATAGCAATGCCCAAAAGGCTTGTACAGTAGGCACTAGACATGATGGGTGCATCCATTCATCTGCCTCTCTTCTGATGCACCCATCACTTTGGGACAGGGCTAATCTGGACTCATCATGGCCTTCCCTCATTGCTCCAGAGTGTAATCTTTATTATCCCTAGCAAATTGAAACCTTTTTCTCCATTTGGCCTCATTGATTAGCTACACAGTTGTTCAGTCCCAATCCCTTGTGTTCCCGGTACATTATGCATGTGGACATGCTCATACTTTCACTATTAAACATGGCCCTGAGCTTCACTGTTGTTTGTCTTCAATTTTATTTCACCAAATGTTTTAGTGATCACCAATCATGATCATTCAGGATCTTTTTTTCCAACCACATTTCTTCCTGGAAAGAAGAAATGTGGTTCACCACTATCCTTCCAGTTTTTAATAATGCGTTGGACAATTCTTAACACAATTTTCATATTTCTGCAATATCCTTAGATGTTTTCTCTGTTTGATGCATGCCAGTGATTTGACCCTTCTGAAACAGACAAACAGCTTTTTCATGACCATGGGATGTCTTCCAACGTGATTGTTTAAGAAATGAGAAGTTACTCATTGCATGAGTTGGGGTTAAATAACTTGTTGCCAGCTGAAAGATAATTGCCAATGCAGTAATTATCCAATTAGATGCTCATACGTAATTGCTTAGTTAAATCCAGGTGCTGACTTTCTTTTGGCCATGCAGTGTAAATTAAACGCTAAAGTGTAGAGGTAATGGTTCAATCAGAAAAAAAAAATCTAAAACATTTTTGTGAGCTTCAGGCTATGTAGCTTTGCAGACCTTTTATTTGGACAGAAAAGCTATATAACACACTGGTGGAGTGCTGCAATCCCAAAGAGTATAAGCTAGTCTTGACACTACAATTTAACAAGCTGATCTCTCATTTCAAATTTCAAAACAAGTTCCCAGGATGAGATGTACTGTGCTCTCCACAACACGAGTGATTCACAGACTCACAGAGTTTTCAGACCACCGAGGCCTCTGAACATGCGTCCCTGCAGTCCAGTTAGCTTGTTCCCCGTTAGCAGCAGCTCCAAAACTCCACCTGCTCCATCAAATGCACCTTCGCGGATATCCCTCAGCTTGTTGTTGCTCAGATTGCTACAGGAAGGAGAAAAATATCATCATTTTCTTATTGAAGGATTTTTTGATTGTACTGCTTTAGTTTCAGCACATGCAGAATTTCCTAAGAAAGCATTCAAGTAAACGACCACAGGAACAAGATAACCACACATCCAAACAAACACATGCATAACATTCTCCATTTAATTGCAGCAATTAATCTTCTCTCTCTTTCATCTTAATATCCTTGTCTTGTACAAGAGATGTTCTGATAACAGAGCCAGCCATTACTATAACTCACTAAGCACGCAACAAACATACACACATAAAAGTAAATGAGACAAGTAGTCACAAATGACTGAAAATGATTGCGATCTCTCTTCCATGTGCACACAATGAGAGAAATGAAAAGAAAACAAGACCACTTGGTCAAAGAGACAATGACTTGAGATGATAGCCATCACAACTACTGAGGCCCTCCATTCACACCATGTTTTGTATTTCCTCTTATCAGCTCTATGGAATATGAGGGAAGGAGTGGAAACTATGAGCAGTGGCTGTTTAAAAAAGGTCAAAGAATAGAAAATAATGATCACAGACAAACTTAGTGTAAAATGTATTGGGGAAAAAGCAAACATTAGGGATTACGGGAGGTGAGGAGAGCTGAGGAAGGAGATCAAGAAGAGAGGGAAGGAACTGGGAGAAGGGAAATGGAAATGAGTCTGAACCAATCTATATTGACGGTGACACTGCTAGATGGTTAGCAATTTCCTCTCCGATAAATCAGCCTCTCGTCTCTCCTCTGTCTTTCTCTATCTCAGTCTTACACACACACAGACACACACACAAACCTAGGTTGTAGATAGGAATGGACTGTAAATCTGAACTGAAGGCCCTTCTTCTATTCCAATTTAATATTTGCTTCCTCCATACCTTTAACCCACCTTTCCTTTCTTTCTATCTCTGAAATCCCTCCAATCTTCTTGTCTCTGGTAGCTCCTCCTTTTTATCCTTTATTCAAATCTCTGATGTCCACTCCCACAATCTCTGCATGTGTGTTTTTTACTCTTCTATTTTCTCTATTATTTTTTACTTTTTCTCATTTTTTTCCCTCACCTTCCTTTATCTTTATTTCACATTTTACCATCCTTTTGTTCTTTCCCTTTGTCATCATCTTTCCTTTCTTTTTTAATCCTTCTTCCTGCTACATATACTGGATTTATAAATATGATCCATATCTTCTGTGCCTAGTCCACATTGCAGCTTTCTAAACAGAAATTTGTTTGTAAATAAAATAAGCCCCAAAACAGTTGTAGTCTTAACCATAACAAAATCAAAAACATACAAAAAAGTGTACATACATTTTCCGCAAGTTGGGCAGCTTCTTAAAACTCCCCGTGGCCTCCAGAACGGCAATCTCATTGTCATTTAGCCGCCTACAGAGATGAGGAGAAAAAGGGGGGAGTTAGATGTTTATTCTTTCATGAAACAAAACACAAATAAACTCCACGTACACACAATCAGAGCCAGAATCTCCAAGTGGTGAGGGGACTCCTGCATCAAAGTCATGGAGGACTTTCATGGGTGTTAGAATATGATGCAGAACAAAGCAATACAATGAGGAAGAAATAAAAAAAATGGAGGGGAAAAATAGAGAAGACAAGAGGAGCAGAGCAGAGCAATGAATCTTTTCTATGTAGTCATCAATACCCATATTGCCCTGAGCCAAGAAAAAAACAGTTGAGAGATAGGAAGCTCGACATCTGCTTTATTGAGGTAATTTGTACTAAAGGGGTGCTGCTAAAAGGAGGCTCTTTGTGTATGTGTATGTGTGAAAGCTGTATAGTGGGAGATACTTAGTAAAGAAAGTGAAAGTTCAGCTGAAAGGGACACTTTCTAATGAGATACGGGGTGCTAAAAGATGGATCAACCTGGTTAAAGCCAAAGTGAAATAATGTATTGTAAAGTCTGAAGTAGTTTGGTGATTGTGTGTAAAATGGTACTCGTTTTACTGCTGGACAGATTTGCATTTTTGAATCTAGAGAGTCTAGATGAAACATCTGGTTTCTTCACCATGGGATCTACAGCCTCTGATATCAACTAACAAGGGGCCAACCCATTTAATTAAGAATAAAAAAATTCTCCTAAGACCCATTAAATACTGATTCCTCTCAAGGAATTTTATGGCTAGTGAAAAGAGTCACTAAGGAAGACAGAAGACAGAAAGCTAGAGGAGAAACAGGACACAATATTCATATTATATATATACACGGTATATACATATATACACACACACATAATATATAGGCTTTTAGCTGAACTAAAAACTCCCCTGATAAGGCGAGTCACAGGCTGACAGCCTTCTCTGTCTGTCTTTCTGTGTGTTCATGTTTGTGGCCTTAAGAAACCAACCAGTTGGATGTGTTCTTAAGGCAAAGGGAAGAGAAAGAGACAGGGTGTTGAGAACACAAGAAACTTTGATATGCCCTCTAGCCAACCATAAAGGACAAAGTATATGTTTCTGACATGAAGTACTCTGGGAATGGACGGAGAGAAAAGGTGGGTGGACTGGATGGAATGGAGGATACAACGGTTGAGATGGGGGGGTGGGCTAATGGTCATGGCTTAATTCCCCACTGAACAACTAACCTGCAGATGTAATACTAAAAAAAAACAACATCCCAGATCTGTCTTAGTGGTGGATTTCTACAGCTTTTCTCCAGCACTACCACAGTGGCAACCACACCAGTAGCTCTCCGTGCCTTTTAGGACTTCAATTCCACATTTAAACATTAGTAGGCATATCTTGCTTCAGGCCACATTCCTGTTTCCATGCTAGAAATATTACCTCACTGAAATTTTATTAAAGTCTCAGATGCTCAGATTCAGGTTATTTCATGAGTTATTAGCATTTTCTATCCACAACACTGGAGTCTCATTATATTCTATGTCGTATTGTATTTTCACTGCTTGTAGCCGTTATTATGATAATACTTTATTAAGCCATTGCTATCCTCTTAAATTTACACATAGCATTGCTGTAACTTGGAATTCTTCAAATCATTAGTTGATAATATAATCCCATTTCAATGAAAAGAAAATGTGGAAATGTTCCTCAAATTCCAAAAGTACACAGTGATGTCTTTAAATCTGTGCCTTTATTAAAAGGTTTAGTACTCAACTTACATTATATACAAAGCAAAATAGTCTGCTCACACAAATAAGAAGCACCATCCAGAAAATATCTTTTACCCAGAATTTATCATAAATTATTTTTCATTTAGTTGCAGATTTTCAGTTAATTATCCAATTTATTTAAAGTCTAAACACTGCAGTTTGAAATCTCAAAAGACTAAACAGATTTCCTACACTACTCTTGTTTCTCCTGTGACATTATTAAGCTGAAAATGAATGATCCATTGGGTCTATTCAGTATTCTGGTGTAGGACCCTTCAACAGACATCATAATGGCTCCTATGGGAATTAGAGAGAGATGGAAGACTGCTGAGGCGCATTTTGGTCTGAGAGCTAGAATTAAGAAGTGACTTTGGTGATACCGAGAAAGGCAAGGCAAGGCAAGGCAAATTTATTTATAGGCCACATTTCATGTACAGGACAATTCAAGGTGCTTTATATTACAAAAAAGTACATTTAAACAAAAAAAACTTTTAGAAAGAAATTAAATGAGAAAAAAAATGTCTAAAATCAAAATTAAGAAAGGACAGCAGATTAAAAACATGATCAAGTTTAAAATTCAAGCTTAAAAGAAACGGTCCAGATTTGGACTTTCAGATAAAAACTATGTAAATGCAGCAGAGAACAGGAGGGTCTTTAACCTGGATTTAAATAAACTGAGAGTTTCTGCTGATTTGAGGCATTCTGGAAGTGTGTTCTAGTGTGGGCATAGAAGCTGAATGCAGCTTCTATGCTCCATGTCTGGGAACTGATAAAAGACCAGATCCAGATGACCTAAGGGGTCTGCTGGGTTCATACTGGGTCAGGAGGTCACTGATGTATTTTGGTCATAAACCATTCAGAGCTTAATAGACCAGCAGCAGAACTTTAAAATCTATCCTCTGATGGACAGGCAGCCAGTGTAAAGACCTAGGAACTGGACTGATGTGGTCTACTTTCTTGGTCTTACTGAGGACTCGAGCAGCAGAGTTCTGAATCAGCTGCAGTTGTCTGATTGATTTTTTCAGTACACCTGTAAAGACGCTGTTACAATAATCAAGCCGACTAAAGATGAAAGCATGGACTAGTTTTTCCAGGTCCTGCTGGG